>PVJO010003206.1:0-126680 GCA_004026905.1 Hystrix cristata | reverse complement strand
AAGAAGAAGGTTAAAAGAAAAGTAAGATGAAAGGGGAAAAAATGGGAAAGTGTAGCTACACTTGTTGCAAATAGGGAGGGGTGGGTGAATGGAAGGGAGGGGAGGGGAAGGGGGGAAGAGGGGGGAAAACCAAGATGTATCATGTACAGGTACAAAATAACCATGTTGATTATGATCATTATGTATACAATGTACCAATGCATGTTCTTGGTAAAAATAAAAATTAAAAAAAAATTTATTTTTCTTATTTTTAATTGAACTGATAAATAAATGTGTGCTCGATATAGCAATAATAGTCATGCATTTGGAAATTATATAGTCTAGTAATCATACAGGGGACAGAAAGGAGAAATTGGAAGCAGTCAGTTATAAGGTAACTGCAATACCCATGAAGCAATATAGTGGTATCTGAAAGTGAAAACAGATTACTCGTAAGTATATATTATAAATCACCAAGCAATCACCTAAAATTTTAAAATAAAATATACTTGATATGCTAAGAAAGAAAATGTGAACCCAAAAATGATCAATTAAAGCCAAAGAAGATAGGGACAAAAAACAATAGAAAACAATTACAACATAATAGCTACCAATCCATTTATATCACTAATCACTTTTGTAAATACACAAATTGAAAGACAGAGATGCCAAAATAGATCAAAACACAAGACACAACTGCTGGTGGTTTATGGAAAATTCATTTTAAAGACACAAGCTCGCTAAAAATAAAAGAGTTCTGTGCTAACTCTAATCAAAAGAAAGATGGACTACCAGGATTAATTTGATATCAGGTAGATTTCAGAATGATGGAAGTATCAGCAATAAATAGAAGCACTACATAATATTAAAGAGGTCAGTTCTTCAAGAATTAGGAGAGTGTACAACATATGTGTAACAACAGAGAGCCAAGATCCCTACAGCAAAAACTAACACAACCGCAAACAGAAAGAGAAAAACCTCCTTTTTCAGCTGGAGAATTAAGCACACTTCAATCAGTAATTGATCCAACATGCAAAAAAATCAGTAAAGGTACAGTTGAACTAAACAGCATCACTAATCAACTGAAATTTATCTGTATTTATAGAACACTGCGTAAAACTATGGAAAAATGAATGTCCTTCTCAAGTTCATATGAAACACCCACCAAGAAAGACCACATCTGGTTGGTAAGCACACTTTAACCAATTCATGAACAGAAATTATAGAGTATTGTGTCAGATCATAATAGAATTAATGAAGAAATAAATAATAAAAATATAACAAGGAAAAAATCTGATTAAACAGCACACTTCTAGATGACACGTGGCTAAAATTGGAAGTATTAAAACAAATACAAAAGTAAGTTGAACTACACTGAAATGAAACATTCTATACAAATGATGGAATTTGGCAAAAATTGTGTTTACAGGGAAAATTATAGCATTGTTTATATTAGAAAGGAAAAAGAAATACTTAAAATCAATCATATAAGCTCCACATGGGAAAACTAAAGGAAGGAGAGCAGTGAAATGCTAAAACAACTGGAAATGAAGAAATAATATTAAGTAGAGCACAAATAAATAAAATTCAAGACAATCAATGTAGAAAAATAACAAAAGAGGGTTGATTAGCCATCCCACAGACATTAAGACAATAACTGAATATTATTTTGAACACATCTGGGCTTACGGATTTGATCTCCTAAATGAAGTGGACCAGTTTCTTGATAGACAACAGTAAAACTTACCCAAGGAAAAATAGGTAACATGACTATATCTATTTATGAAATTGTCTATAAGTAATAACTTTTTAAAAAGAAAGAGCAAGGCTAAGATTGTTTAATAGGTGAATTCTGCCAAACATTTAAGGAAGAAATGATACAAATTTGTCAGTCTCCTTCAGAAAATAAAAGTTAGGAAACACTTTATAATTTATTCTCTGAAGCCAGTATCCCCTAAACTAGATAAAGACATTGCAAAGTTCCTACAGGGCAATATATCTCGTGAATATAGATGAAAGACTTTAAAAAGTATTATCACGTAAAATCTAACAATGCTTTAAAAAGATTATATGCCAGGACCAAGATAGATTTATTCCATTTATCAAAAACTTGTTCAAACATCAATTACTGCAATATAAAACATCAATATGATAGAAATAGCATATGATCACACGAATTGAAGAAGCATGATCAAAACACTAATAGATTCATAAAAACCTCTTGAAAAAGTACATACTCATTCATGCTAAAAATTCTCAGTAAATTAAAAATACAGAACTTTCTCAATTTATTTAAAAAACATTAAAAGGCCTTCAGCTACATTATATTTAATAATTAGAAAATAGATGCCTTCCCTCTATGATTAGAAATAAAACAAGTACAGTCTTTCTTACTAGTTTTATTCAACATTTCAGTGGTAGTACTAGCTAATGAAAGTAGCCCAAATAAAAAATGAGTATACAGCTGGGAAAGAATTATACACTGTGTCTATTTCCAGATGTTATGATTTTACAATGAGAAAGTCTCTTGTGATTATATCATGGTTGCTGGGTGAAAGGTAAAAATACAAAAGCCTGTTAATTTTCCGTATTCTAATAATAGACAATTCATATATTAAAAACACAATACTATTACATTTGCACCACAAATTATATACTTTGTATAAATTTAATAAAATATTTACATAATTTATATATGGGCAATTTTAAAACACTGATGAAAGAAATAAAAAATGATATAAATGAATAAGAGTGTTCCATATTAATGGAATGAATATGAATTCTCTAGTGTGTTCACATTGCATATTCTGTTAAGATGTCAATTCTTAACTTCATCTATAGATTCAACATAATCTCAATTTTAAAAACCAAGTAAGTTATTTTGTAAATATGCATGAAATTATCCTGAACTTCATGTTAAAGAGCAAAGAGTTTGAGGACTGAGGATTTAGCTCAGTGGTTATAGTGCTTGCTTTGCAAGCATGAGGCCCTGAGTTCGATCCCCAGCACCAAAAAAAAGAAAAAAAAAATTCGCCAAGAGCAAAGAGTTTGGAATATGTACCACAATACTGGGAAAGAGTACTTAAGAAGACTGACACTACATCATTTCAAGGTTGGTTATCATGCTATGGTAATGAAATGATATACCAGAAAACAAATAGTCAAATTGATTAGTGAAACAGAATAGAGAGCTTAAAATTTACTCACACAGATATGGTCAACTGATCTTTGAAAAAGAAGCAAAGTAATCCGACAGAGAAAGGAAATTTTTTTTTAATTAGACACCTATATATAATGTTTTAAAAGATTTTATATATGTATATATGAATCTTGGCACAGATCTCATTCCTATCGTGTGTGACTAGAACATAGACCAAAATCTAAGGTGAAAAACTGTATACTTCTAGAAGATACTATAGGTGAAGTGTTTCAGACTTTGGGTTTGATGAGAAGTTTTAGATACAACATCAAAGGTATGATCCATGAAAGAAAATAATGGTAAGTTGAACTTATTAAAAGTAAAACCTACTATCTATGAAAGACACCAGTATGACAATAAAAAACAAGTCACAGATTAGGAAAAAAGGTTTGTAAAACACACACTGAATAAAGAGGTGTATCTAAAATATGCAAAAAACTCTAGAACCTCAACAAAAAGAAAACGAACAAATGGTTAAAAAAAGAAGAAACATACCCAAGTAGACACGTCATCTAAGAAGACTCATAGAGCCCAAAAAAGTATATAAAATGATGTTACAAGTCCTATGTTGTTAGGGAATCGTACATTACCACACAGTGTGGTACCACTGCTCACCTATTACAACAGCTAAAGTCCAAGGCACTGATAACACCAAATGCTGGTGAGGATGTGGAGCAGTATTAACTCTTATTCATTGCTAATGGAGCTGCGAAATGATAAGTCTACTTTGAAAGACAAATAATTTCTCAGAAAGCTAAATATAAGATTATGGCACGAAGCATCAATCATGCGCTATGATATTACCCAAATGGGTTGAAAACTTACATACACTTAAAATTTTCCATGTACATACTTCTAAGTAGTTTTGTGCATAATTTCCCAAACTATATGCAACCAACATGTCACTCAATAAGTGAACGGATAAACAAACTACAGTATATCTTCTAATACTCATTGCTAATGAGTAATGAATAACAGTCATTGG
Source organism: Hystrix cristata (assembly GCA_004026905.1). Taxonomy (NCBI): domain Eukaryota; kingdom Metazoa; phylum Chordata; class Mammalia; order Rodentia; family Hystricidae; genus Hystrix; species Hystrix cristata. Next base: position 122,517 of record PVJO010003206.1, on the reverse strand, counting down.
AAATGACAGTTTTCCAATGAAAACAGTCATGGGAAAAAGCTAATGACTACATGATTACAAGGATATGACATTCTTGAAAGTATAACATTATAAATAAAGACAATTAAAACATCAGTAGTTCCCAGGAATCCAGAGGGGAAGATGTGGAGTGAACGACATAGGTGAAGCACACAGTTTTTTCCCCCCAGGGTTTGTTTTTTTTTTTTTTGGTGGAGGGTATAAAACTATTCCGTTGTAGATAAAATAGGTTATGCATTACCTGAAACCCATACAACTTTACAACACAAAGAGTAAAATTCAGTGTAAAATACAAACTTTAATCTCCAACGATGTGCCAGTATTGGTTCACTAATTGCAACACATGCATCCTATTAATCCGAGATGGTAATAATAGGGGAGTTGAGTGTGTGGTGATTTGCAGGGAAAGTATACAGGAATTTTCTGTATTATCTTCTCAATTTTTGTTAAATTTAAAACTCTTTGTAAATGAAGCATATTATAATCAGTAGAGAAATTCTATTTTAAATTGGAAAGGATCACACCAGAAGCAAGATAAAAATTAAGATTTTGATGACATGAAGGTGAAAGTAACCTCTGGGAAAGATGCTGTATCTTTTTCAATGTGGAGAGAGTAATATAACATTCAGCATTAAATAATAATAAATGTTACATAACACAATACAATTTAAATTAAACATGCTGCGTATTTACTTTAGAGAATGTTTTGTTTTCAGAGTCTGTTGCTATGTTACCAGGCATTGTTTAATTTCACTACCAAGCTAAAGCACCAATTTAGTGAGAATGAATACCAATCCATGTAAAACATATCTCCTTTCAAAGTAAATAGTACTTCCACTTGCTCAATATTAGCTAATAGTTCAATTCAGTATGGTTACGAAAGAGCATAATGTGGTTGGAAAATTTTTCTAGCTACTTCAAGAGCCAGACTGAAGCTTCCCATAAAATTGGATTTGGCTATTAGGCAACAGGAAATGCGGCTGCTGATAACTGAGTTACTTTAAACCCTGAAGCAGTTACTGGTACATTTTGTCCATTGAGTTTACAGATGGCAAAGTAGATATGTCATTCATAGCTGCACGCATGAGGATATGACATCTTTGTCTATATTAATATCAGGGATCACTTGACATGACTCATTCAACCTCTCTATTACATGAAAAAGAAGCTAACTAACAAGACTTCTGGTGGTTTTAAAATAGATCCACACACTTAGCCTACTCATAAAAGTTTTGGAGGAAAATAAAAACACTTCTTCTAATTTCTCAAGTAAATAGGCCAACAAAGGATACAATAGGCAAATTAATTCTTCATAAACACGGTAAGGCAGTAAAAATTAAATCTAAAGGAATAGTAATAGGCCCCAAACAGTATATTTACTGCATAAATTTCCCAAAAAAATTTTATCTTCAGTATCATTACAAACAAGATCATTAAACTTATCATGGAAATGGAATTGAGGATTTCAGAAAATGCATTAGCTAGAATTAATCAGAATTACCAGAAAAATACTTTATAAGAATTTAACCATTTAGTTTGTTTGAATACTGCTATCATTAGCTGACAATAATAAAAAAAAATGTGTTCAACCATCTGTGTCTTATTCACCTAACTTCAAATGTCACAAATCTATGCAGTGTGATGAAGATCAAAGGTTAACAGGATAGAGTTATGGTAAGTACAGGCAGTAAGACAATATAAGCAGCCATACAGAAGTACTAGCCAAGAAAAAAGATCTCTAAATACAATTAATAAGATGATTACCAGTGGATATAAATACAAACAGATGATGCTTGATCTATAGATGATATTTTATTACAAAATACATTAAGCACACAGCTCACTCTTTAAAAGGGGAAACATTTCCATTTTAAGGAGCTCTTAATTTGCCTTGATGCACCATTTGAAAATTCTACTTTAAAAATGGAGAACATGTCCTTATATTTGAAAAGAAATGAGTGAAAATAACTAATCCCAAATCATGTAAAGACTTAGGCTGAAAGAACAAATTCTAACGCCTTGTGTTGTGCAAAAAGTCATCTTCTCTTCTATGCAGATTAGGTTTCATTTTAAAGATGTTTAAGGCGTTGGCAGAAACCACGTGATCCCTAAAAATATTTTTAGATGATGAGCAATTCACCACAATTCAAGCTTTGACTCAAAAAAAAAAAATTACTCTACCTACATAATCCATTTCTGAGATCTATTGCCACAAATTCAAACAGCAAAAACTCTTACTTGATTTTCATCTTCAAAATTTGACATTAGAGGAGCAAACTAAGGCAGTATTTAAATTGTAAATAAGAAGAGAGTTCACATTGTACTACAGAGAGGAATGAGTGACCAAATGATACTTGTAGGCTTGTAAATGGCGAAAGTGTCTGCAGTGGGCTGAGCACATTGTTGTTATACCGTGAGAAAGAAAGAAAAATGTGCCCCCGAGAATGCCTGATAGTGGAAGGGGTGGCATTCGTGAAAGCATTCTGATGCCCAGAAGGCAAGTACCAGTTCGATTCATGAAATCTAAAAGCAGAAAAGGGGTATAACAACTATCTCACCAGTGATTCTGTATACGAGAATAACGACCGTGAGAATGAGCTTCCGAAAATGTAACCAGTGGCACAAACCACACCTCTTGGAATTCGGATCCTTGTGCCCCCCTACCCCACCCCCACCCCACCTCCGTTCCCACGAATTGGATGTGGAGCCTCAAGCCCCAGCTGTTTCGGCGATGCCATATGGATCAGATGCAGCCCCGGGTGAGGCCTTTCTGAACACCTAATCCACAAAATCATGAGCAATACAAGAAATCATCCTACAGTAGTTTTTCAACAATAAACAGCAAAAACAATGACTGTTAAGTTCAAATATTCCTTGTGGGCCATCATGATCATTGTATTTTTAATACTCATTCATTGAAAAAAGACACAATGATAATGAGCTATAGTTGTCAATTTTTTTTAGGAATTCTGGTAATAATCATGACAATTCTAATACCTAATTTTTTTCAATGTTGTTTATATACAGTGTGCCCTTCTAACAGCTTTCCTTTATCATGCTATTTAACAGTCATATTTTCAAAAGATGTATTGTTAACATTCTTATTCACAGATAAGGAAACTGAGGCAACTAAGATTTAAACAACTTTTTATGCCCGACTAGTAAGGAATCATTACACATCTCATTCATTAGAATAGTTAATATGTGATATCAATGCATTATGGATCATAGACAAATGAATATACCATTTTGTTACAATGCTCAGTACAATATTAATGCTCAGCACATTTGTAAGTTCACACTCACTTTATGTTAGCTCCAGAAACTTCAGAGAACTCATGGATCACAGCTTGAGATCTACTGACCTAATTTAAATCCTCTCAATGTTTTCGAAAGACAAAAGTGCATGGAATTTACAACAAGTTCCTAAATTTATGTTTGTAGCAACTCGATCAGAACCCTGGACCCTTGCTAGTGATTTCCAATTCAGTTCCTTATATTAATCTTTCAGTCATTTCCTACTGTTAGGACTTTCGATTCACTGTGTCTTCCTATCACACATATGCATGTATACTCTGAGAGTAGTTTCTATTTAGGCCAAAATTCTTAAAACACACCTTCACTGTGATTTATGGTCTTTAGAAACTCACATTTGTATGATTATGAATCATTTTGTTTGTTTTCTTGTTATCCCAGTTACTGTGTAAAACTGAAAAAAATAAACTTATACCTTTCAAAAAAATCTGATAAGCACCACTATTCCAATCAAATATCACGAATCAGTTTTACTGCTCTGTGCAGAGCAAACAAACAAAAATTTATGAGCTATCCCTGGCTTGGTTTTACATCTGCTTACTATTGTCTACTGCATTTTGCTGCAACAACCTTGCTCTGTATGCTTATGGGATTTATCAGTAATCGAGTAATCCAATTCTCCTCCAGTCTCTTACCACCTTGACCTTTTTCTGTGTTCCAAGGATGATCAATGCAAATATCTTGCCAAAGTTTGTTTCTGATGCATGATACTATTAAGTATCATTTGATCATTTGAGTGGAAAGATTTTCAGAAGTTCATCTTAGGTGAACTTGAATATGCCCATTTTTCTTTCAGAGTGGAATGAAGAGTTCTAAACAAGTCATAAAACTGTAAAAGCAATTTCAAGAGTTCATCCTGATTTTTCCCACTGTGAAATAGAAAGAAGCATCGGGGTTTCAAAAACATTCATGTACTCAAGGAGCTATCAGTGACTATTTATTGAACATTCCTGCAGAAAACATCCTGTAGAGTGGAGAGGACTCTACAGTGGTTCAATGAGCTATTCACAGAGTTCTCAAAGCAGGGTGTCCTGATTCATGCTGGATGTAAGTTACCTAACAGTAAATCTAATAGCACCAAAACAGAATTTACGGCAGAACTGTCCTATGAATTTATTGTTAGCATTAGAGGTATTGGTTCCAACATCATGAATCTGTAGATCTAGAAAGGAACCTTGGAAGTGTACCTAAGCCTACTCATTTTACCCACAAGTGAAAACAAATCCGGACACAAAGTCAGTTTCCATGACTTTCAGTGATTGGGCAGAGTCCAATTTAAACTCCAGACCTTTTTTTTTCTTAACCCCAAATGTGGGCTTTCTGTTTTTTGTCCTCTACACCATAGCAACTGGTGAGACTAATTAGTTACAGGAAATAATCAAAACAAAGAAAGACAATTCTTGGATACGTGGAGTTATACAACAGACTTCAAAGTAGAAATAAAGTTTGCATATTAGATAGTCCTCTAATCAATAGGTTTTAATGTCAGAAATTATGGTTCTAACTAGCTCCCTCTGCCTTTGGTAAAGGACAGTGGTTTCAAAGAACCTTACTAATTATACGCATGAGAGACAGGGGAAAACTTTCACTCAATGTCATTTCTGGATCGAAATTTCTTCTGTAAGATAATAAAATACTCTATCTTGTCTATTTATCAAGTGCCTGTGATGACAACTTTAAATAACTTTCCCGAAAAACAAAGAAAAATATTTGTTCAAACTCATATCTCATTGAAAATAATGTTAATTGGTAGTCTGAGAAATGAATCTGAGTGAATTTTTTTAATTTCTAAAAATATTTACTCTTTAATTTCTATAGTATGGGATGAGTGATATGATTTGTTTTCCATTATCTAATTCTCACATCATCCCTGTGGTTTGCCAGTTATTTATTTTCTTCCACTGATGGGTGAAAAAAGTTGAAAATGAGGAGGTGAGTAAATTGCCTAATGACTGGAAGGCAAGTTTCTAACTCAAGTCTGAATTTAAGGTCCAGGTTTTTCCTACAATGACAAATTTAAGGTCCAGGTGTTTCCTGCAATGACAAATTTAAGGTCCAGGTTTTTCCTGCAATGACAAGCAGACTCAGTCAAATTCTAGCCAAATGATTAGCCTCACTGACTGCTTCACGGATAGTTTACCCGGATGCTTCTCCACCTTTGAGAAGTATAGTCTGGATTCACTTGTAATTATTTTCCTCTGAACACTAATTTCTTCATAATTAAAAGAGTAAAATACCTGAAAATTAAAGATGGGACAACTAAACATATTTGAATGAGTATTTCAATTGCCATACGAATTATCAGATAGGTTTTTTTTTTAAATTCTGTACTCTGCATAGAAGAAAATCAACTTAAATATAAGAATGTAAAAAGGGAAACATGGTATATTAGTTACCTTTCTAGAGACAATGGTTTGCAAGAGAGCAGATTTAGTACAGGACATTTACAAGTTATAACACTCATCCATAAGCCAAATGCAGGGAGAGTGCCGAATATCTTTCTATGCACTGGAGGCCCAAAAGATCCAATCAAGGGCTGGGAGCCCATAGCAATGTCTAATGTACCTCTATGTCTGCAGATGATGGCTGAAGAAATCTCTACTGGAACCAGGATACAGTGCTCGCAGCAGAGATGAAGACCCGAGCGCCCCAAAGGCAACAGCAGCCATCTTCAACTACAACAAGGCCCCGAGCTCCTTCTTTGATGAGAACAGCTGAGTCCCTTTAGGAAGAACCAGCCGCAGCAGAGCTTCTCCTGGGAAACAGCCCACCAACAAGCTTCTGCTTCCATTCTGCTTTATGTTGCGTCAGCAGTAGTCCTCAGGTGGATCCCCTATGCCCAGGACCGCACCAACTCAGTGCAGCTGGGCGTTCCTGCTCAAGCTGACCACCGTAATAAGTCCACCACACATGGCACAAGCTATACCCATAACCTAGCCAAAAGAGGGCACATATAGCTCTATCAACCACACTTTGAAGAATCCAGAAGAAATTGATAGATTCCTACACACATAAGAATTACCAAAAATGAATCAAAAAGATAGGAAAACCCCGGAAATTTAATAACAGTTTATGAACTGGAAGTAATAATAATAATTTAAAAAAACTTAGTAAGAAAAGGTCAGGACCCAATGGTTTCACCACTGAATTCTACAAGCACTTCAGTGACGATCTAACACCAATAGTCCTCAAATTCTTTAGTGAAATTGAAAGGGAAGGAGTACTGCCAAACTTACTCCCGGAAGCTAGCACTACCTTGATTCTAAAACCAGACAAGGAATCAAATAAAAAAGAAAAAGAAGGGCAAAAAATCATGTGATTATTTCAATAGACACAGAAAAAGACCTTGACAAAATCCAATATCCATTCATGATAAAAACCCTGAAGAAGATAGGTATAGAAAGACCTTATCTCAATCTGAAAAAAAGCCATTTATCACAAACCTACTCCCAACATCATATCAAAAGAGGAAAAACTGAAACTTCCCCACTAAAATCAGGAACAAGACAAGGAGATCCACTTCCACTACTCCTATTCAATATAGTACTCAAAACTTTAGCCAGGGCAATCAGGCAAGAGAAAGAAATAAAAGGGATATGTACCGGAATGGAAGAATTCGAATTATTCTTATTGGCAAATGGCATGATCCTTTAAATAGAGACTCAGAAAATTCCACCACAGGACTCCTAAAAACAAGAAACAAATTCAGCAGTGTAACAAGATGCAAAATAAATGCACAAAAATCAATAGTCTTCCTGTACGCCAATATTGAATCTCCAAGAAAGAAATTCAGAAAACAGAACCATACACAATGGCTTCAAGAAAAGTTAATTACTTAGAAATTACCCTCAAAAAGGAGGTAAAAGACCCCCATAATGAAAACTATAGTAATTTGAAAAAGTAGGTGGAAGAGGCCATCAGAAAATGGAAAGATACCTCCAGTTCCTGGATAGGCAGAATGAATATTGTCAAAAAGCTAAACTATCAAAATGGATATATAGATTTAATGCAATCCCAATCAAAATACCAACAGCATTCCTCACAGAACTAGAAAAAAAGAGCCCTATAATTCATATAGAATGAGAAGTAACCAAGTATGTACTGTCAAACATACGAATAAAAAATAAATATAAAAAAAAAAAAAGAAAGAGATTCTTTTCGGGGCAACAAGGGCAGAGGAGAAGGCACCAAATTCACAGATTGCAAATTATATGACAAAGGTACAGTGATAAAAATTCTCATGGTACTGGCACAAAAATAGTCATGTGGGTCTATGGAATAAAATAGAAGAAGCAAAAACAACTCTGGACACATTCGGTACCTGATTTTTGACAAAGGGCCAGAAACAGACTAGAGGAAAGGTAGCCTCTTTAACAAATGGTGCTGGGAAAACTGGCTATACATGTGCAGAAGATTGAATCTAGATCTATATCTCTCACCATATACTAAACTAAAAGCAAACTGGATCACAATTTAAATATTAAAGCCGAAATACTTAATTTGCTGGAAGATAAAATAGGTAAAATGTTTGAAGACATAGGCAAAGGCAAGGACTTTCTGACTAGAACCCCAATTGCACAAAAAATAACATCAAGAATCATATAGGAGTATATCAAATTAAAACATCAAGAATCATATAGGAGTATATCAAATTAAAACATTTCTGCACAGCAAAGGAAACAAAGGAGTGAAGAGACAACCTACAGAATGGGAAAATAAATTGGCCAGCTATGCTTCAAACAGAGAACTAATATCTAGAATATATAACAATCTCAAAAATTAGATTCCCCAAAATATAAGACCCAATCAAACTTGGGCAAATGAAATAAATTGACATTTCAAAGAAGTAGAAACAGCCAATAAATATATGAAAAAATATTCAGCACCCCTGGGCCTTAGAGAAATGCAAATTAGAACAACATTGAGATTCTGTCTTACACCAGAAAGAATGGTTCAAGACATCAAATAATAACAAATACTGATGAGGCTGCATGAGAAAAATGGAGCCCTTCTATACTGTTGGTGGTAATGTTCATCAGTACAAACACTATGCATATCAGTATAGAGATTGCCCAGCTTGTCCCATTCTGGGTACCTTCCCGAAAGAGTTAAAAGATATCATAATACAAAGACACATGCATACCAGTGTTTGTAGCAGCACATCTCACAATAGGCGAATTTCGAGGGCTGGGGATTTAGCTCAGTGATTAGAGCGCTTGCCTTGCAAGCACAAGGCCCTGAGTTCAATCCCCGGCACCACAAAAAAAAAAAAAAAAAAAAAAATTGAAAGCACATGTATGTCCATCAATGGAAGATTGAATAAAGAAAATGTAGTATTTGCACACAATGGAATACTACTCTTACATAAAGGATAAATTTAAATCATCTGTAGAAAAATAGATGCACTTTGATACCACAATGTTAAGTGAAATTCATTGGATACACAAGCTTAAATATCACATGGTTTCTGTTATATGAATAGAGATTCAAATTATAAATAAAGACCAAATAAAAAGTAGACTTTATTTGCACTTTTAAAAGCTAGAAGTAAGTAGGGACCTAGAACTTTCTCAAACGGGAAGGGTATGGAGAGATGGAGGAAGTGAGAGGGAGGGAAGGGAATGGGGATGGAAAAAGGCATTATGTTAAGTGCATATACCAACTCCACACAAGGAATATAAACATTATGTACTGTAAACACGGACTAATAAAAAATATAAAAAAGAAAGAAATTCTCTTCTAAAATACTCATCAGTCAGAGAAAGAGAAAAAATAATGAAAATTTGAAATATTTTGAATTAAATGGTAATGAAATTATGACATTAAAATGTCTTCTTTTTATTTCTCAAATGAATATTTAGATAGTTGACATTTATCTTTTCTTCTTGAACTTTGGAGAGACTTGTTTTATGTACAGTTAGTTTTAGAAAATGTGCCACACTCTCAAGAAGCAAAAAAAGTAAATTAAACCCCAAGAAAATATAAGAAAAAAGCAGAAGTCTCTAAAAGAGAAAGATACACTAGAAGAACTCAATAAAGTCAAAGGCATTTTTTAAGAGAAGCCTAATGAAAGTCTTGACATATTTGGAGACGGATCACGGAAAAGAGAAGAAGTAAACATATTTACCAATATCAATACAAAAAAGAATTATCCCAAATAGATCTTGTATACGTGTAAAAAACAGTGAATGTTATTTCAGACAACTATGCAGAATTTTAAAAATTAAAAAAAAATTCTAGAACATACATCTCTCTCATGAACCTGGGTGAATTTCACAAAAAAATTATTGAACAAAAGATGTCAAAGACAAAGAGTATGTATTGTTATAATTGTATTTATAAAAATTCCCAAAACAAACCTAATTGATGGCATTAAAAGTCAGGGTAAGGGTTTCCTTTGGGGAGGAGCGGGGTATATAGTGATCACTATGAGGAGTACATAAGTGGATGTCAGGGTTACTGCCATGATTAGAATTCTTGATCGAGGTGATAGGGGTGGTGGTTACATAGATATCTTTACTTTGAAAGAATTCGCCAAGCTATATACTGGCAATTTGTACAAGCACTTCACACATTAATAATATTGTTTATTAAACATAGAAGAATTAGAGGATGTCCCTGTATGGCTTCTGTATTCAAATAGAACACAGCTGAGTTTGTTTAATCATATATGGATCTAGCCTATTATAAATCAAAGGGCCCATTAGGACATTTATTGAAAATTCTAGTTTATTTTAAGGATGAAATTCAAGTTGGTATTCTTCTTGTCAAGCATTTTCATTTGTGTCAAAGTACAGCAGACTAGTCAGGTTAATTTAGAATTTTACATGTAAATTTATTTTAACTGATACTAAAATATACAATTGAATACATCACTGAATTGGTAAATAAGTTTATTGAATACAAGGTGTTACAGTATTTGTTTTACCATTGTACATGTTATGCATAAATTCAGCTATATGTAAAATCTGAGTCAGTAGGATTTTTTTTTAACTTCTTGTCAAAGAAACACAATTATAGAGGCTAAAATAGACATTTTTCTCACGTATAAGAACCCCAGGCCAAGCTTGGGTGTCCAGGGATACTGCACAAACTCCATGTGAAAGTATATATCCTATTTTTCTTCTAGTTTTCTACTCTGTCATCCTTAGCATGATTTCCTAGTTTCATAATGCTGTTCTAGGAAGGAAGAAAAACGAATAACAAAGAACGAAAGAGGACTGGGGAATCCCTGAATCAAGAAATCCACAATTTTCCCAGAAATTCACCATTTTCTGCTTGAGCTTCTGCTCCATCCCCTATTGTAGGGCAGCGAAGGAAGGGGTTTGTTGGGTTCAATGTATTCCAGTAAAACTTGGGTTCTTTGGATGAGGAAGAAGGATCGAATGGACATTGAGCAGGTAAGGAGCAGTATGTACTGGGCCCATGTTCTCTTTACTCAAGAACCAATAGAAAAGTGAAGAGAGGAAGAAGTAAAATTAAAAAAAAAAGAATCAATAGAAATTGCTGACAACATCTTTCAATATCTGACATTAGGGTGCAAATCTACTTTTTATTAGGTTCAAAGAGCAATTTGAATACAGAATAATGTGGTTATGCTTTGCACAGAAAACCTGACTCAAACCCTTTTTCAGATGTAATGTTTTGGAGAGGGGTATATTTTAAATGCTAATGATAGCATTATAGCAATTCTTTTTGCTTGTGACATTTCAAAAAGGGAACATTTTCCTGAGTAAACATTGATGGATCATTTACATACACAGCAATGAAATTACTGCATAGTTCCATTTGAAGCAGTTTTTTCCAACCTATCAGAAATTGCCATTTTAAATTAAGGTTTAAGTTCAATAAAACTAAGGGCATTTTTTGAGTTACATATTTTTATAAAATGTGCTGAGTTGATAAAACATTAGTCAATAATTCAAGAGTATATTAAAATTTTTCTATTTCTGCTAACATGGTTTTATGTAGCAACCTAAAAAAAAAACTGTGTTTCATATGGTTTTGGGAAATGAGCTAGGATTACCATTTGTATATAATTTGAGAATGTATATCACACCCTACGTATCCTACCTAAAAGTTTTGAGAATATACAAACGTGGTTGCAGAAATCATTAATTGAGTTATGTGAAGGAGAAAAGAAGCCGAGGAGATTCGTGACACTGAATAGTATTCTCAGAATAATACCATAGAACTGTTTTTGTTTAAAAATGTGTGAATTTCTAAGCTTCACAAATCCATTTTTAAATAAAATACTAAACTCTCCCTAGTTTAGATAGTGTAATTTTTAAATTGCTGCTTATAAAATAATTTTTTAAAAATAGATCAGAGCTGGGCATGGTGGGGCATAACTGTAATCCCAGCATTCGAGAGGCTGAGGCAGGAGGATCACAGGGAGTTGAAGGCCAACCTGGGCTACAGAGTGAGTTCAGGGCTAGCCTGAACTACATAGTGAGACTCTGTCTTAAAAAAAAAAATAACAAATATACAAAATAATAATTAAAATAGACCAGTAGGGAATACTTGGAGGTACCATTTTCTGACTCCGAGTTCTTCATTCCAAGCCCCTCTGTTCTCCTGTCTGTGCTTCTATTGAAATTCCTGATTAAATTTAGTTTTCTCCAAGGTCGAAGGTTTGTTCTGAAGCTCACTTAATTACGTGGAATTCTAACAAACTATTTCTTGTCTGTGTTTATTGTTCATAGCCTGGATCCATTCTTAAAACCCTGCTTAAAATCTACCAGGTTCCTTGAGACACTAACATTCCCAACACCCAAGTAGGAGAAATGGAAGCTTCTCTTCTGTTTGAATATTTGTGCTGCCTGAAAATGTGGCTACAACTCACCAAGCTTGCAGATGACCGGCCCCACCACAGGCCCAAATCAATCAATGAGATCACAGTGAAACCCAGTGGACAGATAGGATGGCGACCTGGGTGTATTTCTTTCTCGTAGCAACTTCATGGGCTGTAACCTGCGCAAACCCACACTTGGTTTAATGGTCAACTACCAGCGTATTGAAATTTAAAGTGATTGTATCTTTGAACGCGGGTTTGCTAAGTGAAGTCTGATGGTACAGCAGGGCATGACATAAGCAGAAGAAACACACCAGAAGGCAGCGTGTACACAGGCGGTCTCAGACCTGGGGTACCGCAGGCAGTGCAGGGTCCCGGAAGTCGGCCTAGCCCCCCACCCGGGACATGTGCACAAGGCTCCGGGCAGCCTGGGAGAGCTGAGGGATCGCCCGACCCTGGCGGCAATGGCAGTGGCCGTAGCAGCAGATACAGCAATGACAGAGGGGGCTGAGCAGCCAGTCATGAGACAGAAGGGGGAGTTTTCATGGAACAGCATTGAAATTCTTGGCGGGAGATGGGTTCTGTCCCTATACTAGTATATGTAAAAACATTACATTTTCACCCTAAGTGTTGTATGAGGAACTACTGATGCTTAGATAACACATTTTTCAGTAAATTATTATGAAATAAAAACATGTATATGGGCACTATGTGTATCGATTATTCCAGCAGGGAATTATACTTCTTCGAAGGATTTAAAATTCCTGGTTTTGAAAAGATCAGCAACACTGCAAAGGAGATATCCACAGGATGAGGCAGAGGAATTCAGCGTACAGGCTGCCGCACTCAAAAGAAAACTATTGCTCTACGAAGCTTTGAATGAGCTCTTTTTAAACATGCAAGATAATTTTATAGTTAATTTCTCCTCTTAATTGTGTGACAGCAGCAATATGCATAAATAAGTGTTTGGACGTAAGTGCAAATTACAAAGCTACTTTATACAATAAGTTATAAAAATTGTTAGAGAAAATTCTACAATGTCATTGTTTAAAGTCACATTTAAAGTTAAATACAGATTTATATGAAAGTGACTTGTGTAAAGAATTAAATTTTTTCAGAAAACTATCCAAAAAAAAATGATTTGCTGTATTGGTAGTAAAATACATATTTCAAAATTATTTATCATAATTATATCCCAAATTTGCCAGAATCTTGTGAAATATTCTAGCAGTTCCAGTGTTTGCATCAGCAGAATATTTTTTCAAATTTAAAAATTATCAAAAATTATTTGTGATCTTGCATGTGCTAATAGCACTGATATAATTTTCAATTGTATCATTTGAAAATGAAATTGCTAGAAATACATACAGTATTTTGATGGCTTACCAAAAGAATTCTCAAAAAAGCAAGCCAGAAAAATCTTACAATAAATGAAGATACATTTTAAATTCTCATTATTTTTGTACTACCTAAAATTGTGAAACTAAAATATTGTTTTTGTTACTTATATGGTTATGTTATTCATACATCACTATTACTGCATTTTGTTACATAATTAATAAACATTTGTAAAGAGAAGGCTTTATATTTATTAGCTTTTTGTTAACTTTTCCCCTGAGTTTGAACAAGCGGCTCACATTTTCAGTTTTCACTGATCCCTGAAAATTATGTGGCCAACCTGCTTTGAAAATTATGATCTTCATCCTGCAAACTTTCTCCTCCTTCGTGTCTCCACTCTCAGAGCCCTCACATCAGCCTTATTCCTCCCTCGTCCCTCTTACCCCTGGACATTGGTGATTCTCTCCTGCTTTCTTGTCATCTGAGTCCCAGCCTGCTGGTCCACTTAAAATGCCATATTTGCAATCATTTTGAACACTTACTCTTTGCTAAACCCTTTACATACCGTACCTAATTAGTCGTCACAATCACTCTGTGGGGTAGGTATTTTAGCTTAATTTTATAGATAGGGAAGCAGAGGTTTACGGTGATTAAACATTTTCTAACATCACAGGGCTAATCGAAGTGTGAAACCTGCTAGCAAAGTGGAAGGAACGTTAGATTGCAATTTCTTTGCTTCTTGTGGAAGATATGAAAGTTTGAGGTCTTAGAGGACAATGCTCTGCTTTTTGTCTCTTGTTTGGTGTACCTGATTTCCTCTCCCACGCCTGCCTTTTGTGGCCCTCTCAGTATCTTCCATGCCTGCAAACATACTTTTGCCCCAATTACTGAGATCGTACCAACTCTTTCTATCCCTTTCATAAGTAAATGCCTTCTTTATTTTCCAAGAGTAGGCTAAAAAATTCACCTTTTTATGACATTTTGCCTGATCCTCTTGCCTTCACCAGCTGGAGTCAGACAAGACTTTTATGATGCCAGTGAAACCACAGTCTTCCATTACAGCCTGTTTACCAGTATATTTTAACAGTGACTTGTTGGAATCTATGGTAGACAATTCGTATTTCATAGATAACAACTATATCTCGATTGGCCTTCCCATCCTGAACCTTTAGCCCACTACAAATAATGAATAAATACTGAAAAAGAGCACAAAAAAATAGAGTAATGAACCAAATTGAGGGACGAAATATTCCCTCTTATACTGTGGTACTGGCAAAATACTATTACAACCTTTTTAATTTTACTACTATTTCACCTTTTTTAAATACCATCTTTCAGTCCTGGTCAGAGTGCTTTATAGCTGTACATGTTTAAGATAACAGTCCATTTTTATCTCACAAGAATGCCATATCCTGGTACTGCTATTTCCTTCAACGTGGGTGAAAACATATAGAATTTGCAGAGTTTAATTAAATTATGTACCATCACATAACTAGATAGATCTGTGATTTGAACTCAAATCCTTTTAATTTCAAAGCTTGTCCTTTCAAAACACATTTCCTTATACTATGCGTTTATTAAAGTGCTTACCCCCACACAATGCAGCTCTTTTATTTAAGGCTCTGTCTCTCGTAGGCTTTCTGTCTTTGAAAATTGACTCAAGCTCAATGGGTCCAAGAACTACATCTTTTAATCCTTCTCATGTAACACTTGAAATTACAGTCCCTTCCCTTCTGACTCCTAACTACTTTCCTTAGATACAATTTTTTTCTCTGAACCTCTTACATGCAATGTTCTGCTGTTTTTGCAACATGATGATTGGAAGCCAGCACTTCCCTCAGTGTGTCCATTCTGGTTTTCTCAACAACCATCCTCCCTGCAGTGGGAAAGCAGGCCCGGCACACTTGGAGACCTCTGGATTCTGGGCGGTTTCACAACTTCCGCGCCTTCTCTGGCTCCTTCCTTGAATTTTGCATTTTCTTCCTCTGGGAGAGGCACAATAGAAAGAAAAATAGCTAGTCACCAGCCCAACTGAATTGAATTTTCAATTTGTAATAACTGCGTTTCTTAAGATGGAAAATCTATATTTTTGCTTGAATAGGAAAGAAAGAAGGAACAATATACAGAAAGTCCAGTCTTTGTCAAGAAAATTAAAATTTCTAATTGAAATAATGTCTTTACTGAGTTTCTCATGAAATCCTTCTTTATGACATTTCATTTGAATTTGATATTTGGTAATAAATCTCTTTTTTAATGCTGAATTGGTTAAGTACTGTGTTTAAGGAATTTTATCAAAGGACAAATTATCTGTGATTCTCCTAATGTTTATGAGATACTAATCGAGGGTAGATTTGCAATTAAGACTGTATTTTATATGAATTTAAATACAAGACTAATATTTATGTGCAGTGAGAGCAAATCCTCCTTTGGAATGGTAATTCTTTCTTCACAGAGCAGCTGAGTCTCTGTAGTGCCCTTCATCATTTGTCAGATTTAACAACCCAGAGTAAATAGCTCGCTGAAAAGTAGCTACAGGTCTATCTTGTTGATCCCAATTTGTCAAACGTTGCAGTGAAAAAAGTGTTAAGCTTTGATGAAGGGTGTGAGGAGATTTGTAATTCATCTGAAACCCTAGGCCAAACCTCAGAAATACAGATTTCTATATCTTCCAATTATAAATACTGTCTTATATATATATATATATATATATATATATATGTATGTATATGGTTCATATTTTTTAAAAATTGTGATATTATATAATACAATAGAATTTCCAAAGTCTTCTACCTTTCTGTTATTTCTTAAATAAGGATATGAGAGAAATATTTTTAAATTGCTAATCTCTCTTTTTTTAGTCCCAGAAAGGGTAAAATATATTACATAATCCATAAACCAGTTTGTAGTAGTGGCGAGATTAGCATTTAGAAATAATTGGCAACCCAGCTACTACTTCACACCAAGTAATGGAAGCAAAAATGATTGACAAGATGATGATCATAGAAAATTTAATTAACAAGTTTAAATCAGTTAAGATTTGGATGTTTTCATATGTTCACAAATAAGAAATAACTCTTTGTAAGCTTATTTGATCAGTGGTTACTTTATAATATTAGTTATAATCATTTCTTAACTTAAACTGAAGCCTTTTTTGACTTAGTAGAGTTATTGCTTCCTGTTAATAGAAGAAAAAGTGCTTTCCCAAGTCTAAGTGAATTAAACACCCATTACTCAAAATTTCCTAGTAGATGACCAGGTATCAGCTGTCTGATTCTTACAAAGGTTTCCATCTAAATCCAAGGAAATTACTCTAAACTCAGGAGATTATTTTTCGTAACAAGGTTGCAAAGAGAATAGGTTTCTATGGACATTAAACCAAGTTCAACTTTACTATGTAGACTTGCTACTCTGTACATGTTGCATGGTAAGCGTTGAAAGCAGGGCAATACTGATTAAGAAACCAACCTTTTTATAGGCTGGATATAATATTGATCATAAAATATGTAAAACTGCAACTGAATTAACGCATAATAAACTTGCTATTTTGAGATCTACTTTGTATACACGTCATGGGTATAGTTAGAGTCCATGTCACTACCTGCACCCACTCAATAGTGTCAATAAACACAGAAGTGCAGTGACATTTCCTTTACTCAATCTTTTTCCAAAAATCAACCTATGGGCCATATACCATCTAAGAGACAGTAAAGTCTACACCAAAGGATCTATGATATAAATACAATATCAGAACTGCACATGACTATGATAGAGGCCAAATCAAATAAAAGAACAATTACAGAACTACAGGTATTTAGATGAGAGACGGGCCTCTGTCAGGTGATAGTGATGGATCAAAACAGGATATGAAAACAATAGCGTTTTCACATAACTGGTGAATGTGCAAAAGTATAACTGCATAAAATTTTCTCAGATAATTTTGATAGTACATTTAAAATCAGATAGCCTGAATCAGTAAATTTATGACTACCTCAAAAAACATTCAGAAGCCCAGGAGTGACAATGGAAAAATTTTAAAGTGAGAGTGATTTGAAGATGGAGATTAGTGAAGCAGGAATGGTTGTAAATTAAGAAACAAAAAAGTTGGGGTGCTTTGGAGGGATGGTTGAGCTGAGTAGCTGTAAGATGACAAGGCCTGGGCGGGAAAATAGGAGGAGCCGGAAGAGATTTGATGCATTGTATAAAGAATGAAGTAGGCAAAAGCTTGTCTTTACATGAAGAACAGCTTCGGTAATACTGACAGAATGATGAACCGGAGGATAAACCACTCGTTTCACAGAGAGGAACACAGGAGAAGGAACAATTTTCAAACCTCTCTCAAAGGAGGAGCTGCCGCCACTCACATGGAGGCAACATTAGAAAACAAAGGGTTCATTGGCCTCAAGGGGGAGCCACCTCAGTCTGTCTACAGAAATTGAGAATTATTTTTTTCTCTCTGTGGGAGATCCTCATTACCCAATGAGTAGATTTAATTCATGAGGAAAAGCAGGAGGAATTCCATTATGCCTGGGCTCGAGCTACCTTCTCTAAACTAGCAACAATAAGGCTTTACCAGTTTGATACTTTTATATAATCCTCGAATTATTCTGACCTGGGATGGAAACCAAATGTTAAATTTGATCTCCTCAGATCCCATTAGCATTAGTGAGTATTCATGAATGTGAGATGGAGAAACTGTGAGCCGCTGAAATATTCAACAGGCGGCCAGTGAATAGATGGCCTGTGACAGAGAGGAAGTTCACTGAAGCCAAGATCCTCTGAATTAAAAATGTACATAAAAAACACTAACATTGATGTAATAAAGGGAAGGAAATCTTAATGACTCTAAATAGCATAGTTTTGGGCTAAACTAAGACACCTTTGAAGATTCAGAGTATGATTTCATAAATAATATTAAAAGAGGCCCAAAAGTCTGTATTACTCTTCAAATCACTCTGGGATTTTGCTTTCTTTCATTTTCTTGAGCTTCTCAACAATTTTTTTTAAAAAGTCATGAGTTTACTAATTATAAAATAAGGCTATCTGAAATGAAGTGTTCTATTATCAGTATTTAATCTATTTGAGATCTACTGCTTAGGCAAAAAAAAAATACTTGAGATGGAGCGATTCACTTTTAAGATAAAAATGTTAACTCAGTTTAGAATCTATGTAGAAATTTTAACTTACACGTACCTAATAGCATGGCTTGGCATTTACAAAACAAGAATCAGTAAGATTATAGTAGAAATATGCACAAAGGTCAATACATTGTTACAAAACCTCTAAAAGTAATAGGAAAAGAAACCAAAATATTACTAAAACAGAAAGAATTTTAGGAACAATTAACAAAATTGAACAAATGGAATTCAAGAATATCTGAAGCTTTTAAAAAGATAAAACATAATCTGATAAATTGCAAAGAACTGAAAGAATAGAATATAGCAGCCAAGATCTAGTCAGAAAACTAAAAATCATATCGGACAACCAGTATAAAGCTCTTGATTAAAGAAGTGTCAGAGAAATGAGAAAGCACAAAGAGGACACTAAAATAACACCAAAACAGGAACTGTGTGACATAGATACTCCCTCAAACTGAAGGCCAAAGGGAAAGACTTGAGTGGACTTGGGTCTCTCATGAAGAGGGAGCATTGCCTGGTGCTTCTGAAGGGGTTCCACAGGCTGGATCTGCGTGCACAAAAGGATGCTGGGGACTCTGACTAGCTACTGCCTTGCAGGGGTGATACATGGCTGTGGATGGGGCGACGCAGTAGAAATACTAGGCAAATCCATTGACATCATCCTGGAATTTCCTAGCCCCTTTCCAGGTCCTTTTGGTGGAATTTAACAGAGACCTAACAGAAAGCAAAGAAGAAATGTAATGTTACGAAGAAGAATGTAAAAATATTTGATTGAAAGCAAGAAAATGTCTTCTTAAAATCTGCACACATGTCACACACAGACACACATGTTCTCTAACTCTGATACTGTGATGAACTCAGTAATTGAAAGATTTCCTAGAAAAATCTACACGGTAAAATAAAAAGCATACTTTTAACTCTTGGTTATTCAAGAAATGATAATAAAAATTAGAACACATTTTAAACTAAAAGATAAAATGATTCATCAAAATATGGAAGGAACAGCTGAAGTATCACAAGAAAATTTGTACTATTAATTGTGTATGTTAAAGAATATAAGCTAAAATTACTAACATCCAGCTCAAGCAGTTGGAAAAAAGGATGTCAAAATAACTGCAGAGAGTAGAATACAGTAAATATAAGATAAATTGGTGACAAAAATAAACATGCACTGAAGATTATCAATAAAAATAAATGTTAATTCTTTGAAGAGAATTTAGGTATTTAGCAATTACCATTATATTAACAAATACCTGTAAAAACTTACCAATATAAATGAGAAAGGAGGCACAAGTAAGGAATACTATAAAGGGAAAGTGAGGACAGACATTGCACATATTTTTAAAAGCATATAAGTAATAAATTATGCCAGTAAGTTTGAAAATTTAGATGAAATGGCTTAGTAAAACGTAAGCTTTATGTAAATGTAGATATAGATTCATTGCAATCCCAATTAAATTCTGAAGTTTGGTTTTTTAACTTGACCAAATAAGATATAAATAAGTAAAGATCATAAAGAGATAAGCCACTATTAAAGGACAAATTGGAAAAATATTCTTAAACTATTATAAATAAGATAAAGATAATCATATATACTTCGTTAGCACAATGGTGATAAAATAGATCCACATACACATGTACCCTTCATATACGACATAAGCGGCACTCCCTGCATGTTACAGGAAAAGATGATTCATAATTAAGACTCCATTTTAAAAAATTTAAAAATTGAGACTTTACCTCACACCACACACAGAAATCAATACTAGTTAATTTAAAGACCAAAATGCGAAAGGTAAGAATACAGAGATTTTAGAAAATAAAGGGGATATACCCCCAAAGAAAGGGGGTATTAAGGAATTCTTTAACAAAACATAAAACTTTAACCGTAAAAGTGAAAAGAAAGAAGGAAGGAAGGCAGGAAGAGAGGACAGGAGGGAGGATGGTAGAGAGGGAGGAAGGAAGGAAGGAAGGAAGGAAGGAAGGAAGGAAGCAAAGAAGCAAGGAAATTTGTAAAATGAATGATGATTTAAGTGCCCATGAATTTTAATTCTGTACAAGGATTGGAAGTCCTTTTTTCACCCATTAGAATAATTCCCTCTGCCTTTTTTTTCTGTAGGAAATTAAATTAAATATTAATGTTGCTAAGAAATGCATTTTATGTGAACTCTGCATTGCTTAAACCTTTAAGAGGGAAGTATGCACTATAAATAGCAATATGTATTGCTCTAGTCAACTGAGAATACATTTTAAGAAGCTTTTTAATTAAGAAAGTTAATTTATTTCCAACTATTAATTCTCTCAAATTAGAATTTTCTTCTAAGCATTTATTTCTCATTTCTTTAAATAGAGCATTTCGTGAATTTGTACTATCATCTGAGAGTAATTTAGGACAAAGAATTGAGGGCCTAGGAAGCTACAGCAGAAAAATATCCACTTACGATGGTATCAGAGCATTCTTATTTTCTAAATATTACACTATATCTGTGTACACCTCCAAGAGTTACATAAGACTGTTCAAGGAAGGAGCTAGTTTACTTTGATTAAAAATGCCCGGCTCAATTTTTACATTCAAATTCTTACTCCGGGATGGCTATGCTTGTCCGAACTTGCCCCAGAGGCATCGCCACAGGTTGTGATGGACACATTTTTTGGCCCGTTGAATGGATCTGCCCATTAAATACTATTCCCTATCAAGAATATACGGCAAAACAAAGACTTGTGCTTCTATAGAGGATTGACTAATAAGTCCTGTTCCTACTTTCTTTGATGGCTCTGAGGCCCAGGAGGCCATTGCTGATTTCACTTTGTCTGCAGAGATTACCTTGGCAGGACTTCTAAAGAAACTCGAATCCCTCCTCCCCTTGATGCCTTTACCTGTTTCCTGAGATTGAGATTGAGGTCACAGGGCCGCCAGTGCAGATTGTTTATCGCTGGAGTAGAAGTGTAGCCAAATGCTTATTATTTTTCTAGGACTATAGAATCTATTTAAAGGTCATCCTCCTCTACTTCCTGAAGTAAGTCAGCCAGAAAAAATGAGTTGTTCTTAAATTCTCAGAAATGTACTATTTTTCCTTTGTGTTTTCTTTGGCTCTCTAAACACGTACCCTTCTGTTGTGGTATGAGTTTTCTTCGTGCACCTCTCATTTGTTTGCTATATGTGGACCACACCAGACCATCACCTAAAGGTTAGAGAAAGCACAATCAGATTAATGCACAAGGTTAAACTTAATACCAAGACACAACATCAAGGCAGGATTGTGTAGGGTTGAATTAAGAGAGAGTTGTTAGAAGTTGAGCAAAAATGGGTTGCACACAGTTGAATGGTAATTTCAAGTCCAAAATATAATGTATCCGTCAAAAGAGGCCAGATGCATGAGTCACCCATGAAGGTGGAAAAATAAGAAAAATCGCAGAAGCAAACACTGGCATTGCTCATCCCAGGCAATCACATACTGCCATTTCCAAGGGTTGGTTTCCTTCGCTAAGAGAAAACCTGCTTATCAAATGCACAATGGGTGCTGCAAGTGGCTTCACATTTAACTCGCCTACAGGGAGAAATGTACAAATATCCTAGTATGGCTATCTGGGTCTATAGACGGCTGGATTTCCAACAATTAATAAATGATTCGGCTGACTGTGCCAACATCAAGTTTCTGACCTGCTAGGCTGACAGTCAGCTATCAACCAACTCCACTTTCCTTGCTGGTAGGGTCTCTAGACGTAAATAAAATAGAGGATATCTGATTAAATTGGAATTTCAGGGAAACGATGAATACTTTGGAGCAGAGTTAGCCAAAGAATTTCTCATTAGTTATCTAAAATTCAAACTTAACTGGGCATCCTGTATTCTGCCTGGTAACCCAATGAAGACCTGTGCGAACAGCAAACTTGCCAGGCCTACAAGGCACCCTTTGGCATCATATGAGTACAAGTTAATATTTGAGAGAGAAGCAGAGCCATCCACTTTAGAGGGTTTATGATGCCTTCCTAGCCATCACTGGGGTAGAGCTCCACAGTGAAAGTCCGGTCTCCTGTCCATGACCGCTGCATGTGCATCATCAGAGTGCTGAGGCCTTTCACTCCCACTTTACTCTCTTACCCAGTCGACTGCCTCTCCTACTAGATGTCCTAGTCTAGTCATTTCCTCAGTCGTATGCATTTTATTTCTTCCTTCACCCTGATATTCTTTCTGACACTACTTTCAAAATGCCAATTATTTCACGCGTTTCTTGATTAACAGGAGGTACATTAATATATGATAATTTTCATAGGCAGAGAAGTATAGAAATAAACATAAACCCAAGAGGACCTTTGAACTTGACCAAACTTGGCTTTGGTACACTTAGAGTGTATGTTTTTTGTTTTCTAGTTCTGATCTTTCTTTCCTTACCTTTCCCCAAATACTCAAAGTATTCATGAACTCGGCTTCAACTTTTTCTTTCAAAACTTTCTTCCAGGAGAAGCTTCTTTAATTCAAGGAACCTGAGATTAAAAAGCACCCAGAAATGGGTTTAAACTAAATTAACCCGTGTGGGCACCCGAAGGAAAAACGATACTGAAGTACTTTGTTATTTAGGGTGAGGGCCTTTGAAAAAATATGCATTTGATAGTCATGGAGGACCAGAAGTTCTAGAAATGTTTATTAACTTTCTTAAAAATTATTTAGATAATTAGGCAGACAGACAGAAATGAGAGAGAATGATAAAGCATCTGCTGAATCCTGCCTGAGCGGGGACCACGGCACAGAAGAGGACAGTGATTCAGCTTTTTTCAAGGAAGTTAAATATCTGCAGCTGACAGCTCTATTGAGAAGCAGGACTTGTGGTTTCAGCGTCTGAATCTGTCCCTGATTCTAATGACTCATTTTGTGACTCCCTGCAACTTATTAACTTCTCTTTATTCCAATCTCAGCTGCTAGAAAAGAGATTTAATAATGCACGATTCACAGGAGGTTATGATCCTGAGTCATTAATGCAGGAATCTGTAGAGAGAAAATATTATTAGCTGCTGGAGAGGGGGTGATAAAAGTAATTCTGAAAGGCAACATTTGGAAATCTGGAGACAGTCACAAAATAAAATATGTAATGGCACAGTTCTCATTTTAAAAGGGCTTAAAATCAAGAACTTGAGTTAATGGACACACAGAAAATGGAGGGTGTTTGGAGGGAGCAGGGACAAGTCTAGCTGCATCGTACTGCCCAACACCCTACTTCTTGCCCCCCTTTCTGTACTCCTGATTCCCTGTACCACCTCCCTGTGCCTTTTTCCGCTTCTTTCTCCCGTCTACTTTCTACACACCCATTCTCCTAAGGGCTCTGTCTGTCTCCTTGCCACCCTAAACTTGAAACTGGTGCATCGTTTATGTTAAGACAGAAATAAAACTGGAAGTTGAAAAGGATATTATTTTACAAACTGGCACCAGAATTCCTTCTGAGAAAAGAATATTTTTGGTTTTGCATTTTAGAAAAGAAAGATGAAGACTGAAAGGAAGGGAGAAAAGAGACAACTAAAACTATTCTTCAAAGAAATGAAGTTTGGGGGTGAAAAAGAAATTGGAGAGGCGAGAGCAATGGAAAGTAAAGGGTCGAGGAAAGCCAGCGTTCGAGCTGGTACAAACGACAGCCTCATTTCAAAAACCGAGCTACCTGATATTCATTCTAAATCTGTTCAGATTACTGTGCTATAAAAGCACCCACCAAGACCTTTTGTGTTTTCATCATCTCTGTAGAAATGAAGGAAGGGGGTCTGAGAAGCAAAGTGAGGCTACAGCGTGTAGGACACAGAAAGCCAGTGAGCAAAGCTGAGATGATGCACACGTTGTGTGGATTCAAACGCAACAGACTTGAAGTTAGAGGTGACTACGAAAACAGCGTAAAAACCTCATATTCTCTGGAATTTCCAGGATGAATGGAAAAGATTCTCTACCACAACAAAAGGGTTTAAGTCCATTTTCCTTTAATCTCCCTGGGCAGGATGGCTGCACAAGTCTGAGCAGTATCTTGGACTACCAGGCCTCTCTCTCTGAGCTGCGTTACATGAGACAAACGGCAACAGACCCCACATCTTCCTCTGACATTGCCCAGATTTTCCCTCACCAGGACTGCTTCTCCTGGAGGCAATTACAGAAGATTTCTTTTAAACTTCAAATTGTGCAGCCAGAAAAAACCGTCTGCAGGTGAAAAGTCATTCCCCTGAAATCTCACTCCTTGCAGATAGATTTATATTTTAACACAATTTGAATGAAATGATAAGGGGTTTGTGGAATAAGTGTGTGAACGAGTCTGTCTAAGGGGTTGAGGGAAGCTGAGAAAGAGAGATACTACTGCATCTAAGATGAGCTATAATTAAGACTGCATTCTCATTTCTCTACTTCCTTCAAATTGCTTTTTTTAAACAGCTACTTCCTTTTCAAAGGTGATACCTGTAGGAGCTGAATTCAGGATTTTCAAATTTCTCTTCTATCACTTGGTGCCAGTAGAAAAGATCTCCTCACTTTAAAAAAAAATGGTTTTTTAAATGACAATCTTGCAGCTCTTTTTTAAATAGCCTCTTTCCGTTTCTGAAGAATGCTTTGGAGTTCAAACAAAATGAGTCACCCAAGGGGAAAAAAATCACAAGCCATTTTTATGCATTATCCAGAGAGAAATTTAATTTAATGGCACAGATACAGAAGAGCTCCTCAAGCAGCAATTTTTAAAGTCTGTTCTCTAACTCATATGACAGCAACAAGTTCTGCTGTCTGTGGAGATGAAACAGCAGTGAATGGAAAATGACTCTGGTCCCCACGCAGACGGGAAGGGGTGCTGGCGAACTGGACTTAGCACCGCGAGGAAGACAACCCTGCAGTGTCATTGGGAGGTTCCTGCAGAGTTCTTCTTTCATCCTAGCTGGGCTTGGGGGAGGCTCAGGTCTCCCAAGCTGCTTCCCCACCTTCTACCTTTTGACCTGAAGGGCTGTCCCATGGAAAATGGAGAGTCAGCAAATGTGGAACTTGATGTGGTTCCGATTTTCTTTCCAAATTTAAACTTGTCATCCCAATCATATGTCTATTTTCTCCAAGTTACACAGAACCAGTCAGGATACAAAACTCTGCCCCAGGTCCCGAGGACCCCATCCCGACGCGAGCCCTTTCCTCAGCTCTCCAGCCTGAGGATACACCCATTCCAGACTACAGATTACAGACATATCCATTCAGGACTCAGTTGTCTGCAAAGGACAACTTACACTTTTAGACCGAGTGGCAGTTCTGCTCTATGGATTGTTCGTATCATTTTGAAATTATCTCTAGAGTCCGTTATTTTACTTCCTTACCGAGAGACATATTTTTTAAAATACGGCATCAATAAACTATCAATAAGAGACACTTGACTTCTACGACTCCAGTATACTGGTCAAGAATTTGACTCTGCAGCCAGACTGACCACCCACCTTCACCTCTCATCTGGGCTCATTTTCTAGCTGTGTGCCTCCATAAACAAAGAATCAGATATAATTTTAAGGAAACTACTGTGCCAGGAAAACTGGCTACACCACAGAGGTCAGCAATGGCAGTCAGGGAGGAGTCACTGTAAGTGCCCTGCCGTCTAGGCCCACATACTTTCGTGGACCAGTGAGACTGACAGGGAAAACTCATCTCTCTGTGGGTATTGCAGCTTTAGTTCCTTCTCCAATTCTATGTGAAACGAAGAAAAAAAGGACGTCCAATCACCATCAGTTAGCAGCCCTCAATTTTCCTGAGCTTATTGCTATCACATACAATTTTCTTATGCTGAGACCATTTAGTTGTAGGAGATTATAAGGCTGTTGAAAGTCACCATATCAGCCACTGTGACTGGTATATGTGAAGCGTCTCTCAAAGGCCCACATGTAAAATTTTGGTCTCCAGGGTTGTGGAATTAAGAGGCGCTATGGACCTTCCTGAGGTGGGGCCTCGTGGGAGATCCTTAAGTCTCTGGACATAGACCCACAAAAGGGACTATAGGATACTGCCCTCATTTCTGTTGTGCTGCTCTAACTTGAGCTGTGAACAGTTTACTTTACACAGCTCCTGCCATGCCATGTCACTACTGGCCAACCTCAGAACTGAGCCAATGTGGACACCATGCCTCCAAAACTGGGCTAAGTGAAACTTTTTTTCATTATAAGTTAATTCCTTCAGGTGTTTCATTGTAGCAATGTAAAACTGGCTAATATATCAGTCAAAGGAATTAAAAGTCAAAAGAAATTAAAATAGCAAGTGTAACAATAGTGGATCAATTGAGTCTAAAAGACATTAGGTCTTCTGTGCTTGGCAGGTATTATTTTTAAATCTTCATAACAACATCATGAAAAATCTCTCTCTCTCTCTCTCTTTCTCTCTCTCTCTCTCTCTCTCTCTCTCTCTCTCTCTCTCATTTTACAAGTGAGGAAACTGAAGTTTAAAGAAATTACCATTCTATTATGTGCTATTGTATAAGGAATCACTCCAAACTTAGTAGTCTAAAACACCCCCATTATTTAGTTTGCTTGGAACTCTGCCATTTGAGTGGTTCTTTGTGGAGACCGTGCACCTCTGTCCCAAGCAGTGCTGCTGAAGTGACTCAAAACGGGGTGGGGAGGGGCGATGGCAGGGAGCTGGAGTCACTGACCACTCACACACACATATGGCTCATACGTTATTTGACTCCTTAAATTGGGTTCTTAGCAGGAGTACTTAAGTGACTTCTCCATGGGGCTGCTTGACTTCCTCGGATCATGGCACCATGAGCAAGTATCCCAAGAGACAAGAAGGGGAAGCTTCCAAAAGCTTTGACCTGGAAACTGGCAATGTCATTTACACAGTATTCTATTGGTCACAGAGCCCATAATCAAAGGGAGAGAATAAAGACTCCATCTCTTGATGACAGACGAGTCAAAGAATTCAGGGGTCATGATTCAGAGCTACTCCTACTAACTGGCATCATGTAACTGTAAGTGAAAAAGCTTATTCCCAACCTCTGGATTTATAATTTCAAAGGTCTGGTCCTTAATCACTTTTCTAAATTACTGTACTTTAAAAGCTACTTTTGAATTAAAGGAGAACACTTAAGACAGAATTACAGACACTCATAAAATTCATACCTTTCAAAATTCGCTGTAAGTAGAGTTCAGGAAAACCTGGAGCTGAAAGTAACTTCGATATATTATACCCCTTTCCCTTCATTCCAGAGACCTGTAGTTCAGGCCCCAACATGTCCGACTGGTGCAGCTCTGTTACACGATTGCTGTGTTGGACCAGAATCCAAATTAGCACCTTCTCCACTATGTCTCTGCATGGTTGTACATGGCACCCGTTACTTTCTTTTTCTACTTTGTATGTAAGTAATTTTTATCCAAATAACATCATTTACCTGGAGATTTACAAGCTCTAAAGTACTTTCCTCTTTCTGTCTCACCTAGTACGTTTGTCATGCTAACTGGGACAATGCAAGACAATGTAGACTGTGACTCTGAAGGCCAATTCAGAAAAATGGAATCACTGATTCTTAGTTCATATAATACCAACTCAGAAAAGTAGTTATAAACCATAAGAATGACATGGTGATTGGATGTTTAGAAGAAAATTAGAAGTGAGAATGACAGCATATGGTGATCAAGGCAGACAGGAGGGTTGTAATACATACACAGTCGCCCCCAAATGGAGCTCCTGGATCCTGGAATACCACACCCCTGATAGTTCACACCCTATCAAGTCAATTCTAGAGTACACCTGATATGATACTATTATTGACCCCCCTATATTGGTTATTTAGTTCCCTGGGACTACCATAATCAACTGTTACACAATGGGTAATCTGAAACAACAGAAATTTATACTTTCATAATTCTGGAGGCTAGAAATCCAAAATCAAAATGTAGGCAAGCTATCACCCCTCCAAAGTCTCTAGAAAATATTTCTTCTTGCTTCTGCTAGCTTTTGGTGGTTGCCAGGAATTCTTGGCATTTCTCTCCCCTCCTCGTCACATGGCACTCATTCCTATGCGTCTCCACCCAAATTTCCATCTTCTTGTAGGAACACCAGTTATTAGATTAGGGGCCACTTTAATCCAATATGACCTCATCTTTCCTGATTGCATCTGCAAAACTGATTTCTCAGTAAGGCCACACCCACAGATTCTGGACAGATGTGAATTTCAACACAATTCAATCCAGCACACTCCCCTTTTAGAGCTGTGGAGGGTGAAGGGAGGCTTAGCAATTGCACCTGATGATTCAGACGAACGACTTAGAATTTAAAACCAGATCTTCCAAGTCCAATCCTGTGTTGTTTTCACTCTGCCATAAAATACAACAGAAAATTTTCTAATGTACCGTAACTTCATTTTATCCCTTACTTGAAGCATGTAAAACAAAAGAAAGCCTGTGCATTATCTGTGTATCTCACAAAGGGCAAAAGTGACTCCCCTGAACTGCCTGCCCTTTCATCTGTTCCCATAGCAACCTATTATGTCTTTCAAAATGTTACCACTTTACTATATTGCTCCTATTGTTTATCTGTTTCTGTTAAATGCAGAGAAAAAATAGCATTAATGGTGACACCGGTGAATGTGACGGAGAGAGAAACAAAGGGTTTTGCCTGGGTCACAGGGGTTAGATACACAGTTTGAACTGGAACCTGTTGTCAGAGGCCACGACTTCGTCTTGTAATATCTCTTCAAAGATTCAAGCCTTTTACCCCCTTCACCAAATTTCTTTCTCCACCAGCATCATCAGGCACAATGCCTGCGATCTATGAACTTTCTCAGGGTCAGGAAAATATTTGAAATCAGGAAAAACATTACCAGCTACCCAATAATAAAGCATTGCAAGACCAAAAGTAACAAGTATTTGGATAACATAGTGATAAAATATAAAATATCTAAACAATCACAATAATTTAAAAAGCAAACTGGATTAAATATGAGACTGTCCTATATTTAAATTGATTTATGATATCATAAGATCGGGAGCTCCAAAGGAAAGAACAGTTTGGGCTTAGAAGGATCTTAAAAAGTCCTTAACGCTCACATAAAAATCAAACCTTTTTATAAAGATCAAGACAAGTGTCAGATTCAGTCTGGCATATGAGATGAGAGAGTGTGAATAGTTCTTTTTTTTCCCCTTTCACAGAAGTAAAGCAGCTCCTCTTATTATGTAACAGTCTTAGGATCAGCACTACAGCATTTGGTGAGGTCGTCATGAGCTATTTGTGGCTCACTTAATCCTGGTTTTCCTCCTGGGGACAGGCCGAACAGAGAGATGTTTCATCGTGATGTTTTTCCTGTGAAATTTTTGATCCAATTACTCTTTAATCTTTTGCTACACAGAGTGTTGGGCAAGCAACTTAGCAGCCAGAGCCCTTGTCTATGACAATTAGCACTAGAGACAAGAGAAATGAAAATACCTGAAACCAAAGAAAGTCATTCTGAACAGAAGAAAGCTGTATCAGTCCTTATCTCTCCGTTCCTCGTTCCTCGTAACACCCAGATAGCTCAAGCAACACTGGAGTGTAAGGATGTTAACAATTTCCAGCCCTCTCTGTACTCCCACCCAAAAAATGGAAGCCTTGCTATTCTTTTTTTGCCTTGAACATTTTCATAACATTCAAAGTGGAGCTCTGACATCAGTGTGCAAATCACATTTCCCACTTTGAGGAATCTTATGACTCTTGCTGGCAGTGAGAGTTTGTTCTTTCTAACCACAGTAAAAGCCAAGGATATAAAGTGACTCCGTAGTTTCCTACCCATTCATCAGCTTTGTAGTGTCCTCTGTATCTTCCTCTCCAGGCTCAACTATCCAGGCTTTGATTTCAACTATTCTCTGACCAACCACCCTCATCTCATTTAGCCTTTTTTTCCCTGCCACTCTGTAAATTCCAAAATTGTACCTTGCTTCAGTCTTGGTATTTAACACGCTGGTCAAGAAAATATCTTCGCAGAAACTCATGCAACTCCATTGTTCATCTACAAAGTATCCATTTGAAGTGGAGAATCCTGCTTTCTTAAAATGTAACCTGCTAGAAAAACAGCATCATCACCTCACCACCTAGGAATTTTGTTAGAAATGCAAGTTTGGAGGCTCAACAGAATCACCACATGGGTAGAGCCAGGTGCCTGCTAACGTTTGAAAATTACAAATTAGATAACAGCAAAGATATTAATGTTTGAGAATTACCAAATTAGATGATACCAGATATATACTTCAGTCTTTAAAGATAAAAGGTTGTCAGGAGCATTACTCTGAAATGCACGTGTGGTTTAAGATGAGCATCACATTTTAGTTGTAAGGTTGTAGGGCTAGCACTTTTTGAAGCAGCCTAATTTCTCCCAGGCAATACGTATTGATTTAGAACGCTTCGGCCAAGATCATATCCCTGCCTCTGACAGAGGACTCTGTCTAGTCATGGACAATTGTGAATGAAATATGCACGCCATTGAACATTTCTCCCCAAATATGTCTCTTTATTTGTGATATCATAAATATTGATGCACTACTAATTATTAAAATGTGCAAAATTACTGTGAAGAAAGGGACCATGTCTAAGGCTTATCTTATTATTCTCAAAGCAGAGTCATTAGATTTCTCTAATTTAAGCTTCAGGTGTTGAAAAGCTAATTCACAGCTCTCCAGCAGCGGACTTGTGGGGACAGCTTTCTTCTGCTACAGGCAGTAATTGCCTGACTACCAGCCTAAATTGCCCTGCAGAAGACAGAATAGCTTTGCTTGCTTTATCCTGTGGATTTAAAGCAGTGCCCACACTTGCTTTGTGTAGAAGAGAACTTCTACAGATAGTTTTCCTCTAATCCATGTAGCGCCTTCCAGTTGAGACATGAGAAACAAGACTATGACTCTTTCACTAACGTATTTTCTGTTTACACTGGTAATATACTCAGAACAAATCAGAGATTCAGGGACAGGACTTTCGATGGTCCAGGACTATGCAGATTAGCGCTATAGGTGTGCGGATAATAATTCAAATTTAACTGGGTATATCTATCAAAGGTATCTAAATGGGCAAGAAGCTTTTGATTTGAGAAACATGAGTCTACTGCACAAAAATTAGAGTTCCTGACCTGCCTGTACTTGAAAGTCACCTGGGGGGCTTTTGAAATGTTAACGAAGCCAAACTGAAGGCAGTCCCAATGGACAGAGATGGAACAATATGAGTAACAAAACCAGTTACACAATCTGAGGTATAAAATAAATACTCCTGAGTCCATTTATTTAAATTAAGAGTTAAATAAAAAATGAATGTGAGAGAAGAGACAAGTCTCTTTTATGAAAAAATTAAAGGAAATTCTTTATTCCAAAACTTAGCAAGGTTGATGACATATTTTTATAAGCCAGGGCAGACTATCACAGGCAGGAACATCATACAGAAGTACCAGTTGCTGGAGAGGATACATACTGACATGTTAAAATAGAATAAAATTTCTAAGATCACAGATCTTAGAGTCAGATACTGCTGGGTTCAGATCTTGACTGCCATTTATAAGCTGGACCATTTATTTGCTTACACTATTAAACAAGGTATGTCACATTTTATCTTCAGTTGGCTTCCCTTCAAAATATGTATAATAAGGGGATCTACACTCCTAGGACTGATGTAAAGATTTAGTTGGAAAAATATTCATGGTGCTTTACGTCTCACTATATATAGCAAATGCTCAATAAAACACAGACTTTATGAGGTAGAGAAACTAGTAGGGTTAGGAGTTTATTTCCTATAGAGTTATTTGTTAAAGTACATCTACATTTCTTTGTCAAAGCGTATGTCTAAGAGCACCATGAGCATTTTTACATTTTCTTTCAATTTTGCCAAGAACTTTTACTCTTAGGCTTTGAAACTTTTGTGAAAGGAAATTTCCAGGGCAAATTAAAAGCCTCTGGCAAATCAGAAACCAATCTATGGGTTTGAGGTACAGCTTAAAGTCTGCTTCACTCTGAGGCAGACTAACAAATTTGCAACTTGAAGAAAAATAAATGAGCTCTAGCAGTATAAAAAGGAAAAATTTTCCCCAAAACTCTTTCAGAATCAGCAACTTTTTCTCTTAAACTTTTCTTGAAGGCAATGAGTAAGCCAAGCCTGGAGCGACTGTCGTTGGAATGTAGTTGGTCAGAATAAATCTCAGAGGTCTGTTACAGTTTTAATCTGAACCTTTGAAGGGGTCAAGGCAACACTAGCAAGTCCCCGTATTTGATGTACCGGGGGTTCATCAGACTGCATCTTTTATGCATCAGCATTCTCTGGGGCATGATGACCTTTCTCCCACCACGAGGGGACTAATTTGGACAGAAAATAGCAAACTTAGCATGTGGAGGATGAGCACAGTCTTCCACACTTGCACAACATCTAAATGAAGAGTAATATTTTTTCTGACCCAAATGGGCTTCAGACACTCATGTCAGAAAAAAAAAAATTCTTTCATCAACTAAGTAAATAATCAGAGAGCAAATAATACTAGTAAATGACATATTGCTGGCCACCCACTGCCGTTCAGAGAAAATTAAAACCAGAAATCAAGTGTTATGATAAAATCTTGGCACAAACAGACTCTTTTTCCATATTATTTTCGATGTAAGGAGATTCGGGCTTTTGACTGAACTGCATTAAATGTTTCCATTATGCCTTGAATCTGTTACCTAAACCATCTTCTAGGGCAGTATGGTGAACCTTTCAGATCTCTCAACGGTAACATACAGCTTGCTACGGCACGTGTGCCATAGAGTTGCCACTGCTGTCCTAAGATATCTAGGCAGTAAGATTCAATCCATGCCAAATTTAGATATCATGTATTTTAACTTCCAGAATTAAGAGGGGAAAAGGTTAAATGGAAAAAGATTGTGTGTGTATGTGTGTGTGAGCGTGCGCATGTGTGTGCATGTGTGTGCATGTGTGTGTGTACTATGTGTCCTGTTGATATTGATTCTGTTTCTCTGGAATGCATGTAATGTAATATATTTGGATTTATATAAGTTATTGGCTCACTCAATTATGCATACTGAGAAGTCCTACAATTTGCTATCGGGAATTTTGAGACCAGGAACAACCTGTAGTGTAGTTGGAAGGCCTGAAAGCCACACGGCAAGTGATGTAGATCCTGGTCTAAGTCTGAAAGGCAGAGAACTGGTAGCATCCAGGGCAGAAGACTGACATCCCATCTCCATCAGGCAGAGAGAAAAGGTGAATTTCATGTTTTCTCACCTTTTTGGCCTATTTAAGCCCTCGGTAGATTGGGTAACGTCCACTCACATTGAGGAGAGTAATTTAATTTACTCAGTGTAGGACTCAAATACTCATCTCTTCAGGTTAACCAGATATCTGAACACGCTGTGATCCAATCAAGTTAACATATACAATTATTTATCTCAGAAAGAAAGTACAACTTTTAGTTTCCATGTTTGCTTGTTTAGAACAATTGAATAAAATACCCACGAACCCTCCAGGTGTCATGACACATAAATAATGTTTTCATTCCTCAGAATCAGTCTGGTCACCATCCGTTAAATGGCCACTCAGAAGGAAAATACCAACAAGAGGACTTTGCATCTGAATTTGTCTTGGATTTTCTATGTTAGAACCAAAAGGAATGATGCCGAAATGTTGATATCTTGACTCCACCTCAAACTTTATTGTTTCTAATATTCAAATAATCTACCTGGTTATAACACATAAAATTTGGGAACCAATGATCTGGGGATTCTGTTCTGATGCTATTTCAATAATCAAAGGATAGCATTTTCATAAAAGAATTGTATAACAATTAAATTTTACTTTTACCCTTAATTTTGGTATTTTACTGTTTGTTTTGTTATATAAAAATGTTTTATAATGTGCTACAGATGTTGCTCAATGGTAAAGTTCTTGCTTCCATGCACAAGGCCCTGGGATCCATCCCTAGTACTGCAAACATATAAACAAAGTTACCTCAGTAATTTCCTAAAACCAGCTAAAAATGTTTAATTCTGAACCAAAGGTGTAAAATTTCTTCCATTACCGGCACTGTAAATATTGTACTTTCACCAAAAAAGTTACAAATTTACTAATAAAATCAATTTAAAAAATAGATTTTTGTATGTCAGAGGGACCTTTGATCCCTCTCAAAGAAGAAACGCCAATAAAGTGACTCATGAATTCCGTGCCAGACTTGGAGCAAGCACCTCCCAAAAGTCAGCACTGGAAAGAAAGACTGCACAGAACAGGGAAATCTTGTTGAGCTGAAGTACAGATTGGAGTTTGAGAAGCGGAGGCAGAGAAACACTTCCAAGCCTAAGTCTTTGCAGAAAATGTGCTCTAAAAATCGACATAGAGATTAAGTAAATCTCTAATAACAAGCAAAAAACATAAAACAAACAAAAGCTACTAGGAAGTGGCAATCTAAATAGCCTAAATTTAAACAACTTTAGAAGATAATTCATCTCACAGCCTACTAGAGGGAAGAATCCACTTTGAAAACTCAGGATACTCATTGGAAATCCCTGGAAGGTCAGTCCTTAGTGGAATGTTCAAATAGTCCTGGAGGAAAAAATGTTCTGATAGCTCAATAAACATCAAAAGTAGTCTAAAGAGGAATCAAGCTGACTTCCAAGGAACTTACCCAACTGTCAGAATACATTTCAACAGTTTTTAGAAGAAAACAAAATCCAGACACTCAACAATGTATCATCAAACTGGCCAGCATCTGTTCCGAAATTAATAGAAATGTGAATACGCATAAAAATTTCATCTGTAAGTAAGTCATATAGCTCTATATAAAAACCTATAGATCTTAGAAATAAGGGAATTAAAAGATAATTACTTCAAAAGAATGTATTTAATATGAAACCAATTATCTGGGTGAATTTAGCAGAATATGTGTACTTAAACCTAAAGTATATATCATAAGCTTAAAGTTACAATAACAATAGAAACCACCTACCCTGAAGCACAGGCAAAGAGAAATAAAACTTGAAAAACAGTGAATAAAAGCCTCAGTGATCTATAGAACAATGTCAAGTATTCAAACATGTATGTAATTAGATTACAAAAATGTACCAAAACACTATACAAAGAAATAATGGACAAAGTTGTTTTTTGAAATAGATAGAAATGAAAAACTCACAAATCCAAGATGCTTGATAGATCTAAGTAGCATAAACAGTAGATCTACACGAAAAGACATAACGAAAGATAGTTCTTCATGTGGAAACTCAGACCTTCCAAAAGCAATAAACGATGGAAGAAACGGTAAAGGTGTGAAAAAAAATACAAGAAGTGTCTTCTCATTTAAAATGACTGAAAACAGAGTTGGGAATATCACAGAATAATTGTAGTAAAGAATTACAAGATATACAGAATTAAAATATACAGTAATAACAGCACAAGAACGAGAGGGGAAGTGGAAGTATATTGTTGACATAAACATCATGCATGACACATATACATGATATTCTATAAAAATATTTTAAGATAGATCAAAATAGACCATAGTATGTTAAAACTGCATATAGTCTTAGAATAGTCACTGAAAAGCAGAATATATATAAGTCATGATGGGCATAAAATTTAAGTTTAAAAATAATCTGAAAGTAAAGACAAGAAAATAGGGGAAAAAAATGAAGAGTAGATGCAAGACATACAAAAGATATAGAATGATGGTAGAGGTAAATACCTCCAGACCAAAAAATATGAGTAAAGTGTCTATGTACTTCAAAATAAACATTAGTGACTGTCAGAGTGATAAAAGGTCACACTTATCTAGGAACCATTTGCAAGAAATGCACCTAAAATATATGGGACAAATATTTTAAAAGAAATGAATGAATGAAAACTGATATGCAATTTATTAATCATAAGAAAGTGATGGTTGCTACTGAATATTAGAAAAGTACACTTAAATACTAGGAACTTAACTATTTATAAAAAGATCCATTTAATAACTATAAAAGCCAATTCATTAAAAGGGATAACAATGCTAGGAGATAATATACCTAACAGGGATGCTCTAAAATTTATGAAAGATGATGGGCAACCCACTTGGGTCCCCTCCTGTCTCTCAGGAGCTGTCTTTCTCTCACTCAATAAAATTCCTACTCTTAACCTCCTTTAAAAAAAATAAAAAAAATAAAAAATAAAATTTATGAAAGAGAAACTGATAAGAGTCCAAAAGAGAAATCAAAAAACAAAACCAAAAACCAAATGCAGTATTGTGGTGCCGAAATATAGTGCTCTTTTCTCAGAAACTGATAGAACAAGTAGTTGGTAAATCGGTAAGCATACAGATGAACTGAATTAACGAATATGTATAGAACACCTCACTCAATAATAGAATTCATACCTTTTTCAAGTGTACATAAAACTTTACTAAGATAATGGGATAACTCAATAAATTTCAATAAATTTTAAAATATCGAACTTACACAAATACTGTATATTACTTTACCATAGTGAAAATAAATTAAAATTTTAAATTGTAAATAGATCTAGACAGATATATCTGAAAAATCTCAAAATATGTAGAAAACATATAACATGTATGAAATCAAATCAGAATCAAAAGAGAACATCAAAAGTATTTTTTACCATGAGCAATAATATAAGCAAAACTTATCAATACTGTATACGTATGATGAAACCAAAATAGTACTTAGAGGAAACTCTGTAGTTGTAGATGCTCAAATTAAATAAGAAAGGAAACTCTACAAGAAAATATCTGAAATATCACTGTAGTAAGCTGGAAAGGAAAAAGAAAATCTAAGTGCACATCAAAGGGGATAAGTTTATAAACACCAGTAGAAATTGATAAAATCCAATGCAATTCAATAATAGAAAAGTTGAGTAAGAAAAAAATGACTCAACAACATGAAAAAGCTATAAAATTTAAATTTGATTTTATGAAATGGTCAACAAAATAAAGAAATTTGTAGCTAACTTCATCATTAAAAATAAATAAAAGAGAAAATAGGACAGAGGTAAGACAGGACATTAGCACCAATGCAGCATACATTATAAGGAGGAAAAGAGAATGTTACAATCAAATTATGCAAATAAAACTGACAACTTTGATGTAATGGAAAACTTTTTGAAAGACACAAAAATTGAAATGCCTCGTATCATTTTTTAAAATTAAATTCATAATCAAATGTTTTCCCACAAATAACCCCTAGACCTGGATAGCTTCATTGATGAATTTGCTCAGCCTGATTTTAAAAAACCATATTTATCTCCCCAGGACTGCAAAAATATTATGAAAAATTATAAAACGTTCATCATACATAATGATGAAAAACTGAGCAAGGAAAAGAGGAAAGATGTTTGTCCAAATCACTTCTCTTCAATGCTGCACTAGAGCTGGGCCACTTTTCAGGCCAGCTCAATGCCCCAAATTCCATCCTCAGCACTGGGAAGAAAAGCAAAACAAAGCATAAAAAATTATATTGCAAGTATTAACCAGTAAATAAGAACAAAAAGTGAAATAAACTTCATGCAAATTGGAACAGAAAAAGGGAAATATCTTTACTACTGGTCAACATCTTGATGTTTATCAAAAAAACTCTCACTCTACAAAGAGGCTCTTAGAACGAGTAAATGTATATAAGATTCAACTCGATACATATGAATATCAATCATGTCCGTTGTATGTATATGTACCAGAAACAAGTACAGGTAATTGGGAAACAAGAATAAAAAGTTTATTTCCAATGGCATTCAAAAGTATAAAGCAGTCAGTTTGGGAAAAATATTGGACAGATAATGTGTAAAACCTGTACATGGAAAACTATAAGACACAGCTGAAAGAAATTAAGAGGACTTGAATAAATGAAGAAGCAGCCCCTGACCATGAATTAGAAGATCTCATCGCGTGAGACGTCACTGCTGCCTAAATAGGATATGCATCCTACGCAGTCCACGACAGGAATGATGAAGGGTTTGGGATTTCACCCTGCTTGCAAGCTAGCAATTTTTCTTGCCACAAGTTTTCTGGATGCTGGCAGAAGACACAAGAATCTTGGTGAGCAATACAAAAAAAAAAAAAAAATCACCATTTACAGTAATGGCAATAGTCAAGTTATCAGCATTTTCTTTCACTGGTTTCTTTAGCCCTGAACTTCTCCAGCTGATGCAGAGAGGACCACAGGACACATGGATGCATAATGCATTTTGCTACAAGAGAGAGGCTCTGGGTCTTAGACTCTACAACATCTCTAAGGAGCACTGTGCACCCATGTCCTTTGATCCAGGAAAGTCATAGTTACCTGTGAGCCTATAAGAAAGCCGTGCATTTGCTCTGAAGGAGATAGTACAGTATAGCTCTCTTCTGAGGATTCTCACTGTAGAAATACCCTTGGAAAAGAATCCGAAGTCAATCAGGGCCTCTGGCAATAATATGTACTCATCCATGAGAGATGGACAGAATTGTCTAGCAACAATCTCAGTCAAAATTCTGGCGGACAATTTTTGGAGTAGAAATTGAAAACATGATGATGAAATTTAGGAGGTGGAAATGAGCAAGGGTAGCCAAAAATTTTTTTGGAAATGAAAGATCTTTACTTGTTATTGCATTTTGAAATATCAATAATATAGTCATTATATGATAATGTGCTATTTATATGAAAGTAAATATGATATGAGAATTTGTAGGAAAAATAATTTATTTTCAAAAATAATGAGCAGCAGAATGGCCTCTTTTTTTTTTTTGCATTAGCCATCTTAATGATCTCAGGCTTAGATTACTCTTCTTTTTCTGTTTCTTCAAAGTATAAAGTTCTGTTGTTGACTACAGAATTTTTTT
This sequence comes from Hystrix cristata, assembly GCA_004026905.1. Taxonomy (NCBI): domain Eukaryota; kingdom Metazoa; phylum Chordata; class Mammalia; order Rodentia; family Hystricidae; genus Hystrix; species Hystrix cristata. Next base: position 83,146 of record PVJO010003206.1, on the reverse strand, counting down.
CTTTTTTAATATAAGCACTTAAACTACTCTTGTTATGCTTTTGTGCATCCTATAAGTTTTGATATGCTGTATTTTTATTTTCACTTCTTTCAGAATATTTTTTAAATTTTCCTTGTGACTGCTTCTTCAGCTCATTATTGTTTAAGGGTATGTTGCTTAATTTTCATTTTTTTGTGTATTTTGCAGTTTTGGGTCAGGTGTTGAATTCCTCTTCACTCCTTTATAATCAGAAAAGAGACTGTATCATTTCAATCTTTTTGCATTTGTTAAAGTTTTTTACATTTGTTAAAGCTTTGTCTCTACTGGAGAATGTTCTACGTGCACTTGAAAAAAATGTGTGTTCTGCTAATTCCGGGGTGACTGCTCTGCGCACGTCTGTGTTTGGACTTGTTGATCTGTAGAATTGTTTTGGTCCTCTATTTCCTAATTGATCTTCTTTCCGATTGTCCTGTCCATTACTGAAAATGCAACTTTTCTTTTCTTTCTGTTTTTGTTTTTAATCTCTTAATTTCTCCTTCATTTTTGCATAATGGCTTTCTGGATATAGAGATAGGAAATTACAAGTTGAAGTTGACACAATTGATATGTGTGGTTCATTCTCTGTCTTGCTCCCTCTTTTACTGAGGCTCACTTTTATATAGTGAGTCATTGTTTTCTCGTTGCTTTCAGGAGTCCCCCTTTGTTATTGGCTTTTAAAGCTTGATTATGAAGTCTTGGTAAGGAATCTGTAAAGATATCCATATTTGGACCTTGTTGAGTTTCTCGTATTTATTACTGATATCTTTCCTCCAATTTGAGAAGCTTTTGACCATTACTTCTCCAAACAATCTCTCTTCCCATTTCTCTTTTTCTTCTGAACTTTCCATAATGCGTATTCTGATGGCCCATAAGTCCCTTAGACTCTCTTCATCTTTCTTTTTTCATTTGTTATTGATTCCATAATTTCAAATGACCTGTCTTCAAGTTGAATGATTTTTTTCTCCTTATTCCTGCTGTTGAATTGCTCTAGTAATATTTTGAATTCAGTTGCATTTTTCAGCTCCATAATTTCTATTTGTTTTTTCTAAGTAATTTATACATTTTTAGTGATATAATTTTTCCTTTATGCCACTTTCCTGATTTCCTATAGTTTTTATCTTGGTTTTCTGTTAGTTTTTTTAGCATATTTAAAATAGTTTTTTTTTTCTTTGTGTAGATCAAAAATCTACGTATCTTTAGGATCAGTTTCTGAAGAAGTAATTAGTTTCTTCTAATGAGCCATGCTTTTCTGTTTCTTTGTATACCTTGTGACATTTTGTTAGAAAGTAGGCATTTGTAAAAGCACTCACTCCAGTCTCTGCAAACGGATCTGTGAGAGGGAAGGTGTTCCCTAAGGAGTTGGGGGTGAGAGTTTAGTGATTTCTCAGGTCTTTTCTGGACTGTTTCTTCCCTGAGCCCGAGTGTTTACTACCCCACCCTCAACTTCCGTGTACATGACTGCTTTTAAATGTCTTAATTTCCCTGAAAGTCTCTCTAGCTTCTCCCTGAGGCCCTACGTGCTCTGTTGTATAATCCTGCCCGTAGTCTCTTCCACTGAGGTGTTCACAGATCCGCAGTTCTGCCGTAGTCTTCACAGCCGTGATGTACAGCAACGCCTCTGTGGCTGTTAATTTCAGATTCAAACCGTGCTGTGGCTCTCATCTGAATGTTGAGTAAGGCAGTACAGAAAGCAGGCTCTTGGCCAGGCCATGGGTGGGCCCGAAAGTTATTTTCACTCTTCTTTGAGTGAGGGAACTGAACTTTGGGCTGCTTTCGCCTATCATGCCCAAGTATAAAACTGACCCACAGAACACATGAAAACATGTGCAATGCTAACAGTCATCAGGTAAATGGAGATTAAGTCCACAATGAAACACAATGGCTAAGATTAAAAAAAAGGGGGGGTAAGTCCAAGTTTCAGTGTTTGTGTGAAGGAATTACAATTTTCCTACATTGTGCATAGGAGTATCTCATAGTACAATTCCTTGGAAATTTTTCGATGAAACTTACTATATGATCCAAAAGTCATCCTTTAAGGAATTCACTCTTCAGGTAAAAGGCATATATTCACACAGAATATTTTTCATTCATGTTTACAGCAGTTCTATTCACAATATCTAAAATCTAGAAACCAACCAAATCTCCATATTGTGGTAAATATATAAGAAGGGACCAATTAATGATAAACACAACAACACAAGTAAGTCTCAAAGAAATTTTTTTGAGGGAATTTGGCTACATATTTACCTACAAAAACTGAAATTCTAATCCATAAGAATATAAAGCAGATCGCCGACTGACTATGTCCAGAGTAGGTGAGGATTAACTACACCAAGGTGTTGGGGAGCTTTTAGGAGAGATGAAACTATTCTATACGCTGTTAGCACACTGACCTATACTTTAATTGGATGTAAACTACACTTTTATTCATTCTGTTAATAAAGTACATGCAAAATTACTCATTTGATATTTTTAAAGACATGTTAGCTTTTTATTACTGGCTTCATCTTCTAAAAAGGTTTTATTTGTACTCTATTCTCAACTCCACCTTCAACATCTGGCTTATATTTGTTGTATGCTAGAGGGGAATACTGGAACTAGTCCTCCTACAGGGCTGGGAGCCAGCCACTGACCAGTGGAAGCCTTCCAAGGAGAATGACATGCATAAACTGCTGTCTTAAGGCTACACCAAAACCTGAGCTTTTTACTGTGTTTCTCATATTAATCTCTCTCTCTTTTTTTTTTTGATTCTTCATTCTCTTTTCTTTCCATTTCAGCAGTAACATTTTCTATTAACCTATTCTCCTGTTTGCTAATCCTTTCTTCTGCAAGTTTCATTCTCATATGAAAACCCATATTGAACTCTTCATTTCAACTATTTAGTATCTGTATACTTCTCACTTTATTCTTTTAAAGCAAATTCTAATTCTCTGACGAAATTATTTATACTCTTAACATTTTCTGAAACACATTAGAATTACTTCAAAGTTCATGCCTGCCCATTCCAAAAATTAGGTCCTTTATATGTCTGTTTCTAATGTGAGCATGTACAAATTACCCTACAAGGCAATAGATTATTGGTTGGCTGTGGCCAAGGGTGGGTGGAGGGAATGGATTATACAGAAGATTGTAGTAACATGTTAAGGAGGAAAAAACGTCCTGCATTTTGATAGTGGTGGTGCTTATACAGTTGCATATGTGTGTGTGTGTGTGTGTGTGTATGTCTCTCAAATTTTCCTGTTTGTTCAGTACAGTCACATAATCTCTGGTTATTAATCTAATCTTAGATATTGGGTATGAAATACAATTAAACTATTCATGATCTACCATGTGCCAAGCTTTTCGCTGGGAATCTGAATCAACAAACCCTGATGGGCCTTAGTATTCTGTAAAATTCTTCAGGTTTTCAAATTTGCTCACACTTTATTTACACAAAATGTCATGCTTCTGCATCTGTGTACTCAAATCATACATTTTTTTAAAAAGTTAATTTAAATGCCACAGCCTCAGTGCCTCAGTGAAATATTTGTGTGCTTGAAGTTAGCTTAGTCTGTGCTCTCTTATTATCTCTCCCTCTAATGGAGTTGATACAATCTGCTGTGCATTATTAATAAGAGACCTCATCTGACTGGACTTCAAACTCTTAACGTAAAAGGATCTTGTCTTATATGTGCCCCATTAAAGTGTCAGCAAAGACAGAAAGTGTCTGCATAATAGTGAATAGGGATTTATTAAATGGCCATATGATTTGACTTTGTAATGTTTCTAAAATCATAGTCTATGTTTTAATATTTTCTACTAATAATTCACTACACCCTCTACTTCCTTCTAATTATTGAGTTTCTACCAGTTATAATCCTACAATTTCTAATTCCAGCTTGTGGCTTCTATGGTATTCTATCCTCACAAACCAGATAATCAAACTTATTAAGGACTATGTATTAAATAAAAGAAATTAAGCTTTTAGGGAGGATATAATAATCTTTCATTCATTGATACATGGCTTGAAAACGGGGGCTTTAAATCTAATTGCTTAGAAAGACTGTTTTATCAACATCCACATTTGGGAGCTGTATTTTGAAGCATAGATAATAGTTTCCAAAAATCTGACTTCCGTAACAATAGGGGATTGCATTGCTAGAAAAATCGCTCCTTCTATAGGAAATGGCCATTCTAACACTGAATATGTGTCCTTTCTGACAAATGAATTCTGGTGCTCAGGACTCAGAACCAGACAGCTGTCACAGCACCACTGAGGGTCCCTCTAAAATGCAGCAGATGGTGCTACTTATTTGGCCATCTAATGCTATTCTGAAGTATCAGTTGGCCAACTGCTTGGTAGAGGTATGAAAATAGAAGATTTATTTCGAGCCAGAGGGTACAAGCACAAATGTTTTGGGAGACAGAGTTTAACCTGATATGGAAAGATTGTATCCAACAAACTGCCAGGCCAGATCCATTAGAGGGTGTGGTTCTAAAACCTCATCCCTCAGATGAAAGCATTCATGGAAAATACAACTTCTTTGGCCAGCTGTGCTCTAATCCTTTCCATGCCCTCCTCCCCTGAGACATGCACATAGCCGCAGGCATACACACACATGCACACCCGCAGCAACAAATGTATTCCTACACATATAGCTGGTAATCAGTCTGCAATTTAAATTTAACACCACTTAGGAACCAGCTGGGTCACCTGTGGCTGGTCTGTGGAAATATGCACAGCAGGTGTTGATAGTCTACATTAGAAATAAGAGACTGTCTTGATTTATCTTTAAGGTAGCAGCTGCAATCCTACATAGCTTTCATCAGTAGACAGCAATCTGGACTTTCTGCATCGCAGTAATATTTAGTATACTGGCCAGGACACTGGCCATTTTCACAGCAGCTATGGATCATTCCTCAGCAGAATTAAATCTGCTTAACACTTTGCTTACCACAGCCCAGAAATAAGTTTTTAAAACTTCCTTAATTATAATATATATTGCTATTTACATATAGTTTAGTACTTAAAAGGTCAATAAATGTTTATTATGTGTAGTGAATCTCCTACATGCAAATAATGAATTAATTAATGTATTCCTTGAACATCAGTATAAATTAGTATACTACACTTCTCAAAAAGATGTTACCTAAAAAGTGAAAAATGCACAGGAAACTTGGGGTTTATTTCTGGGTATCTATATGGGAAGCCAGCATATGCATGTGGCACATGAATTGGAAACATTAAGAGAGAAATAAAAATGATATCCACCAATAAACCTAAATAAATAAATGAAACCACTTCACCAGGATTATTAAGGTGAGAGTTTTCAAATTGTCATAGAGAAAAAAGCCTTTAAAACAGAAAAAATAATTGACTGTGGAGAGGAAGAAGACCCCAAAATGATCAAGATGAAAAGAACTAGAAATTAGAACATAAATAAGTAAACTTTTACAAATACATGAGTAGATAAAAGTTATTTAAAGAAAGCCAAGAAAGAGAGCTAAAGATAGGAACCAAACACAGAATAGGTGCAGAGTATCCACAATCACACCATGCAAATTCCTGGGGAATAATGAAGTGGAAACAGAGATATAGGCAGTACGAATGTTTTTCTTCTTATGGGAGAAAATATAAGCAAGGCTTTCTCTACCAAATTGTCTTTACAATGGTTCTAAGTCCTCAAAATGCCTGTGACAATACTTTTAAGGGAAAAGTACCTTCTGTACCTCCAAGGACAATATGAACCAGCAGAAATAGCAGTACTGTCCACATTTACGACAAAGACCCAGTCTGACAGCCATTGCCTCATCGGACTCCCTTTTTCCCAGCTTAACTGTTTGCCTCCATTTGAGATTAATGGCTCAAATGGTCTAAATTCAATTTTTTTCTTGGAAAAGTCTATTGCCCATTTACTGCCTGGCTTGACTGACAACCACCCATCACTTCCCCTTTGCTTCCATCATATTTATCCAAGTCACACAGAATTAGGCCTGATGCCAGACTTTCCATTCACGTTCCTGGTTTCCACATATAAACTGTAGTTCTGTTACATCCCATTCTACATTATCTGGGAGAAGTGCTGTAGATACAGAACTACCACTGGTAAAATTACAGTATACTCAGATAAAATTAAGAAATTAGATTTGATTTATTAAAGGTTAGTGTGATGGTTAATTTTTATTGAGATCTAAGAGACGTTCTCTGTTTTAAACAATTTGCAGACATTAATTTAAACTCATAGCAGTGCTATCAGTAACGTCATTTTACTAATGAGGAAACTAAAGAAAAAGAGGTTAAATAATATACCTACTCATATACTTACTACTAATAATAAAAACAAAGCAGAGCTAGGATTTGAAACTGGCACTTTAGGGTCAGAGTTCACTCTATTGACCATCATATTTTATGATATCTGCTTGAGAGTTGAAAAATTTAAAGAAAAAAATTATGGTGCTACATGCAAATTATCACTGTGAATTATAATTTTCTGAGAACATCAATTGACTTTTATTATAACTACACTTTTTTGCGCTCATCAAGATATTAGAGTCTGAAGAGGCTGAGTAATCTAGACTGGTGGGTCTGTAGTTACCCTTATCTGGACTGAATAGAATGAAAGAATCTCTATCATGATTGGAGATTTAGCTCAATGGTAGAGTGCTTGCCTAGCAAGCTCAAGGTCCTGAGTTCGATCCCCAGCACCCTCTCCCAATAAATAAATAAATAAATAAATAAATAAATAATCTATTAACAAGTAAAATCTCAGAATGCTTTGAAAATGCTGAAGGAAGAAGCAACAAGATATGTCATGTACAGGTAGAAATCCCCTATGATGAATGCTATCACTATGTACATCTAAAATGTTCCATTAAAATAAAAAAAAAAAAGAAAATGCTGAAGGAATTGAAGTGGTTGTTTATTTTTTAAGTATCTTCTTTAGCTCCACAACTATGTAAAGCTTCAAAGCAAGGTGAATGTCTACAGACGTGCACAATTTTCAGATAATTCAGATATGCTTGTAAAAGAGATTGCCGTTCATAGCAAAGGGCTAGACAGTGTGCTACGGATAGTGAAACCAACACTTCATTAATACAGGAGGAGCCAGAGAAACACCGCACTGAATTTAAGAAACCCAGGAACCCGGGGTGGGATTTAGTAGCCTTCAACTAATTAGTCATTAATTAAGATTGCATCTCATGGGGGCTGGGGATTTAGCTCAGTGGTTACAGTGCTTGCTTTGCAAGCACAAGGCCCTGAGTTCGATCCCTGGCACCAAAAAAAAAAAAAAAAAAAAAAAAAAGATTGCAACTCATTACACAAAAACCCTGATGCAATTCTAATTCCTTTAGAAGAGGGATAGCCTTCAAGATAGGACAACTTGTTAAGGGTAGTTAGCTATAAACAATTACACATTTTACAAGATGGTCATCATTTGTTTTTTACTTTTTTTTTTTCATGTAAAAAGATACCTAACAAGTCTCTCTGTGTGTCCTGTAATCATTCTGGGTAATCATCTCATAAAGGAAAAATTTTCTAGGATTGACACTAGAAAATATTATTGAATCGGGAACAAATTTGAAATGAATGAGGATTTCCAAGCTAATAGTAGATGATATTGTCAAAAACGTAGGACTGTTTTCATGTTGCTGCCGGGTCTCTCAGACCAAAGATTGACAGCAACATGGATTAAATAATGACTGAATAGCAATGATGAGAAGGCTTTACAACAATATAGAGCTTTATTTTCCTGAAAGTTTGCGCTTATATTTCAGTAATAAAATGATGATATAACCAGGAGCTATTTGTTTACAAAAGGTAGTTGTAAACACCTAGAAAGCTTCCTCATTTCTCCCAGAAAAAAAATAAAAATGTTCCCATTAAGAAGCAACTTTTTCTCTCCCTCTTGCAGGGACGGAAGTTCTTGTATAAGGTCTGAAATCCAAAGCTTGGAGATTCCTCACTTACAATGTAAAAACTTTCTTTTTTCTTGTGCAGGTGACATCACCGTCATCATGTTGCCATAAGGGGCAAAAGAATACAAGTGCCAAGACTGCTGCATAAGTAAAAAGTTATCCCATATGATAGAATTTTATCCACAATTTAAAAAAAGATATTAAGAACTGATCAGCTATATTACAAATAAAAAACATTTCAAGGTTGAGTTGACTGCTAGGGTTTTTGTGGGTGTTAGCAATTCCTAGAACAAATACTTACAAGATTTGTTTGTGCAAGATGTTAATGAGTATTGTGCAAGTACAGGATTGCACAATTAAATAAACTTGAGAAATGTGGCATGTCATATCTTTCTCTAGGATATATAGAAATTGGATTCTGCACACTCCTATAATAAAGAAGTTCAGTCTTGACTCAGTGCACCCTAATGAGCAACGCCATTGTAAAATGACCTCAGAGCATCTTCTGATCATCTGAATGTGTCAGAAGATAATGCATTTCCTGTCTACGTGTGCTAGGAGAGTTACTAGTTAGTGTTATCTTTCGTCCTATTATCCTCACTGTCTTGGAAAAAGTCACTCCATTGGCACTTTAAACTGCAAGTGCTATTCACAAAGAACAAAGATTTTCAAACTGACAGCATGCTAAAATCACTCAGACAGCTTTAAAAATACCAGTTCTTGTGTCCCAAACCACCCTAATTAAAAGAAAACCTCTGAGGACGAGGGTAGGTGACACTAACATTTAGCCAGGTTTCAGAATCGCCGACACAGAGCAGTGGTGCTCAAACTTTAACGAATGTAGGTATCACCCACATATGAATGTAGAAATCTACAGCAGATCTTGGGCGAGACAGAGTTATTCTTCACACCTGATGCAATATCTCAATGACCTTACTGACGTAGGCTGAACCTATTGTTATGTTTGCTGTATGACAGTTGACCGAGAAACCCATCTTCTGGCAAGCAAAGGGAGGTATTGCTAGTCCCCCTCACCTCTGTTTGCATACACAAAGAATTTGAAATTGCTTTAAAGTTCTAACAGTGACATTTTGACCCACTTTGTCTGGTAAACTATGGATGAGGACAGGGAATATATTCTATGGCAGTTGTGTTGAGTGGCAAGAAGGAAAGCCCAAATACCCTAGCCAGTGCTATACCTTGACAATTCAAAAATTCGGTTTCTCAGGGCAAAATACAGGAGCATTAGACATGCAAAACTATGAATTTATTTCAGAAAATGTGGCCAAGCTTCCATATTTAGTAATGGCTGAGTAGATCCCATCAGACCCAGCTCCTTACTTAACAGCTATAAACTCCAGACAGAATATGGAAAATAACTACCAAAAGCCCTGAAGAGAAAACAAAATTCCCAGATATTGGTCAGCATTAATGTGAACAACTTTCAGATAATTGAGACATGCTTATAATAGAGATTGCTGTTCATAGCAAAGGGCTATACATCACTAGTACTTTTTAAAGACTTCTATCCAAAATCAGTCCTAGTGGGCATGTAAAATGGCTAAAACTAGAGAGAGATCACAAGATATTGAGAAACCAGAAGAAAGAATGTGACATCTCAAGACCTAGGAAGTGAAACAGGGAATCCTGGAAAGAAGAGAGTAACAGAGGAAGAGACCTAAATTCTCTAAACAACTCTACTCATGTCTCTGGTCTTCTCCTAAAACACACAGTCAAGAAGCAGCTTCAAGGATCCTAATTAAGGTAAAAATAACAAATGAATAAAAAACTGAACTATGAATTCAGAACCTTAAATTTAAGTTCCCTTTGTAAGAATGTCAAGATCCAATGTCTGCATAACACATCATTTATAAAATCCAGTCTATGGTCCAAAATTACATATTATATTAAAACCAGAAAAATATGATCCATTTTCTAGGGGAAAAAAGTCAACAGACTCCAACCTCAACACATTGCAGATATTAGAATTTCCAGACAAACAAGGGTTCTCAGGCAACTATTTTGAATAAATTCAATTTAGTAAAGTATGCTCCTAGTATCTGAAAAAAATATACGAAATCTCAGCAAAGAAACAGATACGTAAAAAAGGGAAAAGTGGAATTTCTAAAAGTAAAATTAAAATGTAACATCCAGTATTTAAAAATGGTATACTAAATAGAAGAATGGAAATTACCCAAGAAAGATTTTGTAGACTCCAAGACACACCAACAGAAACCCAATGTGAATATACGCTAGAGGAAAAAACAGCTTAAAAAACTATAGTGCATCAAGAATCCACGGGACAATAGCAAAAAGTATAAAATACATGTTACTGGAGTCCTGGAGAAGAAAAAATATTTGAACATACAGGATTCAAAACTTTCCTAAATGTGATGAAAAATCTTAAATTTGCAAAGAGTTCAAGAAAATTCAAACGGAATAAGCTCCAATACGTGCCTTCAAGTATAATATCTGAACTGACAAAACTAATATAAAGAGAACATCATAAAAAATAACCCTAGAAAAATGACATCTTGCATACAGGGAAACAAAAATTCAACTGAACATTGATTTTTCATCAGGAAAAAAAAACCAGCCATATACAAAAGATGGTCCAAGAACAGACGTGGAGAGGGGAAACAGCAGAACCAAAGGATGGAAGGGAAGGAGAGGGAAGGCAAAGGAGAAATTTAACACATTCATGGAAATGAAATGAAAGAGAAATGTTAGATAATCAGGATTATATGATGCAGTCAAATATTAGACAAGGACAGAATACAGGAAAGACATTCCACTAGGAGTCTGGAAAATAAGAGGGGCACATTAGCTATTATAGAGTCCAGTCTGACTTTGAATTTACACAACCCTTTCACCCTAACATGAGGTGATACAGCATGTTCTCCTCTTCTTCCTTATCTCTCTGATAAGGGTGGAGCTCCAGAGCTAGTTCTGTGCCATTTGTATAATGGAACTGCTTTTTCACAATCCCTTAACACATACATGCTTTAACACGATTATTTAAACTTGATTACTTGCATCTAAGTATATACAATGTGAACAAATATTTACGCAGAAGGATAGTCATCAGGGTTTTGTTTTTACATATATTTTAGGAATAATATTAATAGCTGAATTGCAAGCATAATTAAATTCATCGAAAAGTTTACCAAATAAAACTTTATAGTCACAAAAATCACATACGTCAAAGTTTTTTCCAAAATTTGTATGAAAATGCTTACTATAATTAATTTTTTAAAATGTTTTCTATTAACATCATCAGAATTATTGTTAAAGGAGAAAAAACTGGATATAAAATGCCAAAATGTTCACACTGTTTGACTGCGGGTTGTGGAATTATTGTTTTGCTTTATTTTTATTCCTTCCACTTCATGGAAAATTGTAAATTTTTCACAAGAAACATGTACATTTTAAAACTTGAGGAGGAGAGGAAAAGAAGGAGGATAGAAAACAATGAACACGACTCCTGGAAGAATCAAGACTGTGTGCAGCTATGGATTGCACCTGAAATAATGAGTCATAGCTGGGATGTTGGAGACAAGGCAAAATGATAGGCCAGTAATTCTATAACTCTGGGAGGCTGAGGCAGGAGGGTCGCAAGTTCCAGCCCAATCTCGGCAACTTTATTTGGAGACAGTGACTAAGAAGCACCCTGTTGCCAAATAAATAATAAAAAGGGACTGAGGAGGTAGCTCAGGGGAATGGCTCTGGATTCAATCCCCAATACCAGAGAGAGAGAGAGAGAGAGAGAGACAGAGAGACAGAGAGACAGACAGATGGACAGAAAGACAGACAGGAGAAGACAGGTTGTCAAAAAGTCCACAATATATAGCCAGTAATGTGAGAGTCAGGAGACTTCTGAATTAGGGAACTCAAAAAACTGGCAATAACACACCAGAGGAATAAAAGCAAAGAATAACTGGGTAGGTAGAAGCATCAACAAAAAAACAAAACAGGATATTTGATCAAATATTGAAGTAGAAGATCAGAAACCAGAAAAGAATAAAAACACTGAGGGTGAGGACACTTTGAGGTGGGTTCCCAGGTCAAGAAGTTTCACATGAGCTCTGTGCTGGAATAGAAATAAATCCGAAAATGTGGCCAGCTCAGAATTCATAGAAGAAAGCAAATAAATCGACCAATCCAGCGAGAAATAAAGCCGGAGCATGAACTTCTGTCATCGCTTACATAACTGATACCAGTGAAGAAAGAGGAGAGGAGGAGGAGAGGTTTAGGGGAGAGGGGAGAGGAAGAAAGAGGAAAGAGAAGAGGAACAAGAGGAGGAGGAGGAGGAAGATTTGAGAGAAGAGGGAGAGAAAGAGATATTACTAAAATCTTTTCGCATTGCTGGATGTTAAAGAATAAACCAGCACACAAATACAGAAACCAGGACACTGAAATCCCACAGACAGTCTACAATGTAGGTTAGTCACAAGCAGGTGATCTTTCGTTTTAGAAAAGTTATGTTAAACCTGTATTAAGAACTAACAGTTCTTGTTAGAAAACTGCCTTTTATACCATTATATGATCACTGCAATCTTTGTTTACTTTGAAGTCACATTTTGATGAGTCAGTGCTATAGCCATTGGTATAATTTTATATTTAATCGATGTTTTTATGTTTACCTTATTTTTGTTATATTTTAAAAAAATATTTGTATGCTTTTCAATTGATAAAAGTATTAAAAAATTTTCAAAAAAAGAAAAATGTTAAGCCTTAGATTACATGTATTTAACATACGTAGTAAATATGTTTATTATGTACAAAATATTGTTTTCACTTTCAGCAGAACAATCTATATTCTGTTTCCATTATGAGAATATATGTAGGCATTTATTGTATTTTTCACAGTACTTCCGTTATTTAAAATACTTCCATTTATTTTCCTGCCAACATTCCATTTGCAAAGTATCAATCGTTAGAACTTGGTGATGAAATAATTTTGATCTTACAAATGTCTGCCACACCTTTGGAAAGCTTGCAATTTGAAATTTAAAATCTATCATTCACCCATAACTAATGCAAAGTAAATGAAAGGTCTATAGATTTTCCCATGTCTGCATTAGCTTTTAACAAATATGCAGAGATACCCTGCCGCCAGCACTGTGCTTTGAAATACCTGCCAATGTTAATAATAGAATAAACTTCCTAGGACAGTTTCTTTCAATTTGGAGTTTATCTCAATCAGACATATTATTATTATATTCAGTTTATTTCAAATTAACCACATCTTCTGTCCGAATGTTGCTGAAATTGACCTAGCACATCTACAGAGATAATAAGATTAAGGTGAAGCAAGTGATGAGTAGTGTAACACGGCCTAATTATATACCGTACTCCCATTCACCTTAATTTGAGAAAGAGCAATAACTGGATGGAATTCAAAAGGCAGCAGATTGAAAATGTATAAAAAGACTTTTTTATGTGGTGTATAATCAGCTTGCAGAATTCACTGCTGCAGGATATTTCTCAGGCTAAAATTTAGTAAAGTTTCAAGATAGAAGTAAGAATGGCATCTGTGGATACACTAGCTGGGAGTGAATTTATGAGGCTATCAATCCTCAAGCCGGTGCCATAAAATCATCACCAGCTGGTGCCGGGCTGGAAACCCTCCCTGCGGTACCCCACTGCACAGTGGGCCAGATGCATGAGGCGCTGCCGTTGTACAAAGACAAAAGAACCCAGAGAGCAGTATGCATTAGCTCTTGCTAAAGGGAAGATTGTGCACGCGATGGAAACTTTCAAGCAAGCTATGGACTGTGTTCCTGTGTCTAACAGTAACCTCCTTTATCTGTTTTTCGATCAAATGTTATTTCCCCTATCAGGATAAAACACAATGATTTCTCCTTTCCACAGAATTTATTCAATGTTATCACTGAACGAGTATACACTTCATGAGTTAGAAATGCAAGTAATCTTTGCTATAAATAACCACACCACCTTTCACTTAAAAGATGGCAGGTCACAAGTGTCCTCCTTGTCAAGGGATAATGATGGCCATGGCGGAGATCTGGGGTTGTTTATTAATGGACAACGTGGCAGGTCTATTTGCTGGCATCGTTCCTGATACCCTGAGTCCTTTAATTCCATCTGACAGATTTGGGCCATGCTCCAGATCTCACAAAAGAGGTGAGGAAGACTATCGATCCTCCTATTATCGTTGGTGATCCTTCTGTTATTGTTGGTGATTTATTGTTCCATCCCGTTAGCAAATTTAAACACGGGCACATACAAACACCCACCACTAAGGTCACAGCTGCTAGATGGCAGACTAATGAGCGATTATTTCCTTATCTCTGGTAAGCTCTATAAGTAACTTCTCTTGTGGCTTCATGACAGTCCTGCAGACTTAGCCAAATAAATAATATCTTTTCAGGTTAAGGTCAAAGGGCTCTTAAACATGGTAATAAATGTCTGCTTAAAATAGAATCTCACACATACTGAAAGCTTGCAAAGAGCTGAAATTTGTAAAGCTACGAACTGATATTTTAATCATTCTACAATCTAAAATGAATTGATAGTGATACCAAAAGGATAAATAATGTAACGTCGAGCTATGAAATCATGAGTTGCTTCCTCTTCCCAGCCTCAGGATCAGTCACCAGGGAGATTGCATCTTTTAAATGCTACTGGGTTCAGACCTTCTGCTGATAGACACACACACACACACACACACACACACATATTTGCATTGTACAAAATCTTTTTGCATTTCTTTATCACTTCCTCTGAATTTATTTTTTCATTGTTTATATAGTATTTACAACATTCTTGACCTTCATAACATGATTTGAGTAATTTAGGTCTTTGTGTTATAGTCTGCTCCTGATGCCCTAACAAAATGTCACAGACAGAGTGGCCTGAACGGCAGAAGTTTGTTTCCTCACAGTTCTGGGGTGGCGGCCTGGAAGCCCGATATCCAGATGGCAGCAGGGCTGGCTTCTGACTGGCTGACGGTGCTTCCTCTTCACACTCACGTATTTGTGTGCATGTGATAAGATGCACATTTTATGAAGATACTAATCCTGCCAGAGGATTACAGCCTCATTCCTATTATCATGTTTAACCTCAACCAGTCCCATAAAGGCTGTATCTTCAAATAGAGTCATATAGAGAGTTAAGACCTGTAATTTTGGGAAAAAAAATGTAATTTTGGGAAAACACAATTTAGTCCCTAATCATAAGTGTATTTATTCAATTTAACCCCTACATAGGTTTTTGCCTATCTAAAAATAACAAATTTCCTTTTGAGGTGAATGATAGAATACTCAATGCATGCTAATTCTTTATAAATTTAGAAAAACACAGTAGTCAAAGGAAATTTCCAAACAAGGAATTTTAGGAATATTTTTTAAACAAAGCATTTGTCAGAATAAATATCCTACTAAAACAATTGTATTCTTATGGAGACAGACTGTCTTAAGAATCGAAAATTTCCATTTGTTTAAAAAATCTTCATCCTTATTTACACTTTCAGGTTCTCATACCAGAGAATCAATGTAGTATTTAAATATGTGTGTCTGATGTTTTTTCACTTAAGAGTATGGTCTCAAAATGCATCCATTTACCTAGAAATATCTCAAGTTTATCATTCTTTACAGCAGTGTAGTACTCCATTATATAAAAAACCCACATCTTTATCCTTTCATCAGTTGATGGGCATTTGGGCTGTTTCCAAAATTTAACTATTACGAACATTCTATCAATGTTTCATTATTCTGCAGAGACAATGTTGGTACCCCTTTTGGAATAGCTGACTAAGCTGCAATCAGCTTCATACAGCCCTTTTGTTGGTAACAGCTACAGACTCCGAACGCAACACTAAACATAGCGTCTTGAGAGTTTGGAGGAGAAACCAGGAGAGTAAGTTTTGAAAAGAAGCTGTCATTAGGAGAAAGGGAATACTGCAGTGAATAGTCTATGTTCTGATAGTCTTACCTCGATGAGGATACTTGATAGAAAGACCATCATCTTTCTGTCTCATGAAATCAGGAGCTGAACCAGCAACCAGAGATGTCAGAGAATAAAAGGGAGTCGTGGGAAGAAGAGATCCAGAACAGGATAGTTCTACATAATAAATATACACCCTCTTCCATTCGTAAAAGACTGAACTGTATATTCATGAGAAAACCCATCAGTGAGCATCATAGCACAAAGTAACCGAACTGAGAGGAAAGTCTCATCAAGGGCCACATGAAGTTTGTGGTCTGAATCCCATCAAGTCAACTGCCTACAAAAACAATAACATCAGCACTTCCGGGCAACTGAACCGCACCCCGTGTCTGCACAGATCAGCATTTACCACGTGTAAGATGCTGCCCAAATTATGTTACATATAAAAAAATCAGCCAAATTGAAAGATAAGAAAATCAACAGAGTCCAACTCTGTCTGAAATGATCAGAAGTTGGTATTATCAGGAAGTGAAAAAGCAGTTGATATAAATATGTGCAATGAGATAAAGGAAAATACACTTGCAATAGATGAAAAATGCAGGAGATAGCAGAGAAACACAATGCATAAAAAGGATCCAGATATATGTTAAAAAGTACAATTATTAGAAATTCAAATCAACTGGAAGCTCAGAGGTTGCCAAAACCAAGTTTAGTTTTATAATTCACTGGAATGACCCACAGAACTCATTGAAAACCGTTTTATCCATGGCCGAAGACCGAAAGTACCTCCAAAGTTCACATGAGGTGTAATTGAAAGACATGAGGAAAGTTTAAATTAAAAATGTTTACAGTAAAAGATATGTTGCCAATAATCTCTCTCCAAATACTCTCCCTTGCTCAAAACACACTTATCCCATCACTCTTGGCACTTTCTGGAGCAGTTCTGGAAGTCCTTGTTCATGGTGTCTTTAGTTCTCTGTTACTCTGTCATGGCTGCCTCGATGTCCTGAATTAATTCAAAGTGTTTGCCTTTCATGGTCATTGTCACTTTGGGGAAGAGCCAAAAGTTGCATGGTGACAGATTCAATGAAAAAGGTGAATGAGGGTACAACCATAATGATTCTATTTGACAAAAATCGCCATAACTATTTAATCAATGAGGTGCAATCAAAATATACAGTGAATGATTAAATTTTTAAAATTATTATAGTGAAAGACACATCGCCTTAATCCCCCTCGGCCTACTCAGAATATTCCCCCTTGCTTTGAATGCACTTATTCCATTGTTCTTGGCAATGCATCTTCTACTGTAATGAGTTATTTTTTTTTTAATTTAAATATTCACCATATTTTTCGATTAGTCCTCGTATGCAAAAACTGCAGCCTCTATCATGGTATTATGAGATGGAGCTTTCAGGAGGTGATGAGTCATGAGGATGGAGCCTTCACAATGAGATTAGTGCCCTTATTAGAGAGACTCAGAGACCCCTCTCCCCTCCTACACTCTGAGGATGTGATGGAAAGAGTTATTCACAGACCAGAAAGTGAATAACTTCGCCGGACGCTAACTACACTAGCTCTGTGATCTTGGATCTCTTGGCCTCTAGAACTGCAAATGATAAATTTGAGTTGTTTGTGATCACTAGTCTAAGGCATTCTGTAATAGCAGCCGGCACAAACTAAAACATGCTCAGTAGCAATTAAAAAAAAAAACAGAATAAAATCAGCCAAGGGAAGAGATGACTGGAGCAGAGTGCAGGAGGGTTCCCGATGCACTTTCCAGTTGTCTTCTCCAGGGGAGTCATGCTGTGTTGACGTCTCACAGCAATGCTGCAGGACAATATGCTGTAAGCATTTATAGCCAAGAAAGTCATGCATTGGAGTCCAGTGATTTTACTGGGGCTCATTCACATAGACACAACTAAAGCACCTGTGTGACCAACCTGGGCTTCTAGCACCTCCAGGGCTTAAGTTAGTACAAGGCTCAAAGCCCCCACCACAGATCGCATTGTTAGACTATCAAATGTGGTTAACAAAGATACTTTTATCAGTCAGGACATTCCAAGCTGTCAAAGAATAAATCCCAATCACCAAGGACCAAGGTGAGACCTCTCCAGGGTGAGGTTTCATAGAACAATGCCCTGATAACATGACTTTCCATGAACAACTTTCTCCTATACCTCAAAATGTGAATTTCAACCAAGTTGCTTTGTGTCACCATGAAAACTTCTCTGTTGTTCAGAAAGCCTTGTCTTTGTGGGGGAAAACCCACTTCTTGAGTGCTCACCTCAGCCTGTATCAGGAACTACTGCTGCTATTTACAATCCCCATACATTTCACATCCCTCCGCTTCTTGCTGTCTAACCCAGTGGTGGCAAATACATGGCACATGTGCCACCGCAGGCTGTTTGTATCATTGAAAGTTCTAAAAGGTTCGCCATCACTGGTCTGACTGCTACGTATTCCAATCCCCTGTCATGACCAATGATCCCTCCTATAAATTTCCCTATTCTAATTGTCATATGGATTCTAGACTCTGATAAGATATGATATACTGATTAAATACAGACTTCATACCTGAAAGGAACATCTCCAGAAGAGGATGGAAAATATCTTCAAAACATTAATTAGAAGTAGCCATCAACATCAAATCCTATGCCAAACAAAATAACACTTTGAGAATGAATAAAAATATCTTCTGACATTTAAAGACTAGAAGATTTTATTAAAAATAGATGCTCATTGAATGAACTACTAGAAAATTTACATCTGTGACACGGAAAATAAACTCAAAAGAGTAGGCCGCAAGTTACAATCATTAGCAGAGAAATAATTATATACTGATAGTAAACACAAATTGGGCTTTTTTCTCTCTATGAAATTATATGTTTGTGTGTGTTTGTGTGTATATGGCACACAGACTGGAATTAGGACAGTATAATTTTAAAAATCATACTAAAATATAAATAACAAAGTTAAAACAATCCTGAAAAATACAAACAATGTCAAATGGGTAACAGCTGGTTTCAAGAATTTTTTTACTTTCTTTCTCTTTTTTTTTTTTTTTTTACTCTCATTAGTACATGTTTGCAGCACATAAGAATTACATTCACTGTAGGGAATTCGTACATATACCTAACACATTTTAAGTCTTTTCTTTCCCTTCCCTCTACCCCCCCTTTTATTTTTCTAGCATCAGACTCATTGATTTAATTTATAAGAACTTATAAAGTTAATTATCATCTACAGTGGTACCTTGGTTTACGAACTTAATTTGTTTTACAATTTGGGGGAAGATGTTGTATTTATGTTTGTGTGGGAAAGTGAGCCATTGGTCATGTTTGTCACCTGATGTAGAGTTTGTGAAGAGAAGCAAAATTCTGCCGAATGTTTGTGTTTACAAAGAGAAGCACTCATGAACAGAGGCATTACTGTATACAGACTAATAGGCCAAAGAACACATAAAACTGGCAAGACAATTATATAAAATAAACCAAGGTACACTTTTAAATACGTTGTCCAGACTGGATTACAATACCTTCTTTTTCTCTCTTTTCCTATCATCTGTCTTTTAATTCCATATTTTCATGTAAGAGAAACCATGTGATATTGTGATATTTAAGCTTCTGTGTCTGAATTACTTCACTCAACATTATTGTCTCAATGTGAATCCATTTTCCTACAAATAACTCAAGTCTATCCTTCTTTATGGCAGAGTTGTACTCTAATGTGTATAAATACCACATTTCTGTTTTTAATTCATCTGTTGGTGGACATAGATCTGTTTCCAAGATTTAGCTATTATGAATTTCACTGCAATGAACACTGGTATGCATGTATCACTGTATTATCATGTCTTTAACTCTTTGGGGAAGATACCTAGAAGGGGAATAGCAGTGTTAAATTTGATTTCTATTTTTAGTTTTTTGAAGAATCTCCATACTGATTTCCATAATGGTTGTATCAGTCTATAGTGCCACCAACAATGCAGAAGAGTCCCTTTCTCCCCGCAGCCTCACCAACAGCTGTTATTGGCTGACTCCTTGATGACACCATTCTTTCTGGAGTGAGATGGAATCTCAGTGCTGTTTTAATTTGTATTTCTTGAATGACCAGCGATGTTGAACATTTTTTTCGTGTATTTATTGACTGTTTGTATTTCTTCATCTGACAAGTGTCTATTTCAGATACCCATTTTTAAATTGGGTCTTTAAATTTAGGGGGTCCGATTTTTTTGACTTCCTCATATATACCATGTACTAGTCCTTTTCTGAGTAGCTGGTAAAAAAATTTCCCATTCTGTAGGTTGTTTTTTATTCTGTTAGTGGTTTTCTTTGCTCTGCACAAAATTTTTAATTTGATGTGATCACATCTGTGGATTCTCGGTATTATTTCTTGTGCAACTGGGATTTTTCTCAGAAAATTTTTGCTTACATCTAAGTCTTTGAGAGTGTTTTCTATTTTGTCTTTCAGCAAATTAAGTGTTTCTGTTCTAGTGTTTAAAGCTTTGATCCATTTTTATTTTAGCTCAGTCATGGTGACAGAGATGGGTTTAGGTTCAATCTTTGGCATGTGAATAGCTAGTTTTCCCAGCACCAATTGTTAAAGGGGCTATCTTGCCTGCAGTGAAGGGGTTTGGCCCTTTGTCAAAGATAAGGTAGCCAAATGTGCTAGATTGTTTCTGTATCTTCTATTCTGTTCCATCGATTAACAAATCTATCTTTCTTTCTTTCTTTCTTTCTTTCTTTCTTTCTTTCTTTCTTTCTTTTATCATGGTGTGTTGGTAGACTAGCTTGAAGGCTGGGATTGTGGTACCCCCTGCCTTGTCCTTCTTGCCCAGAGTTGATTTTGCTTCTTTCCTTCTGGTTCCATATGCCTTTTAGGATTGCTTTCTCCAGTTCTCTAAGTAATGTTATTGGTATATTGATTGGCATTGCAATAAATCTACGTAACAGTTTTGGAAGTATGGCTATTTTGACTATATTGGTTCTACCTATCCAAGAGCAGGGGTATCTTTTCATTCTCATATCCTCTTCAATCTCCTTTTTCAAGATACTATAGTTTTCATTGTGGAGCTCTTTCACTTCCTTGGTTAGGTCAATTCCTAAGTATTTCATTTTTCTTGGTACTATTGTGAAGAATATTGTTTCCCTAATTTCCCTGAGGGCAAATTTGTTATTCGTGTACAGGAATTTTTGAGTACTGACTTTGTATCCTTCTTCTCTACTAAATATGGATATTAGGTCTAGGAGTCTTTTGGTGGAGTTTCTGAGGTCTTCTATGTAGAGAATCATGTCATCAGCAATTAATGACAATTTAACTTCTTCCTTTCCTATCCATATTTCTTTCATTTCTTTCTCTTATCTAATTGCTCTGGCTAATGTTTACAGAACTACATTGAACAGGAGAGGTAGTGGGCATCCTTGTCTTGTTCCTGGTTTTAGAGCAAAAGCATTCAGTTTTTAATGCATCTACTGGATGATCATGTGTTTTTTGTCATTGGTTCTATTAATATGGTGTATTATTACCTTTATTGATTTGTGTATGTTGAACCATCCCTGCATCCCTGGGATGAATCCTACTTGGTCATGGTGTATCATCTTTTTGATGATTTGCTGCATTCTGTTTGCCAGTATCTTGTTGAGGATTTTTGCATCTATGATGATTGAGGAGTTTGGCCAGTAGATCTCTGCTTTGGTTGGAGCCTTCTCCTGTAGAAATCAGGGTAATGCTTGATTCCAGGAATGGCTTTGGGACTACTGCTCCCCTTTCGATTTGATTAGAATTTGAAGAGTACTGGCATTAGATTATCTCTAAAATTCTTGTAGAATTTGGCAGTGAATCCACTGGGACCTGGGCTTTTCTTAGTTGGTAGGGCTTCTTTTTATCACTTCTTCAATTTCACTGACTGATACTGGCTTATTCAAGATTTTTGTATCTTCTCAGTTCATTTCTGGTAGTTCATATGTATCTAGGAATTTATCCATGTTCTCTGAGTTTTACATTTTATTAGACTGCAGGTTTTCAAAGTAGTTATCAATTATTATCTGAATTTTGGCAGAATGTGTCGTGATTTCACAATTTTTATTTCTAATTGATGTAGATTTAGGTCTTTTCTCATTTTGGTAAGAAGGGCTATGGGTTTATCTATTTCATTTAATCTTTCAAAGAACCAACTCTTCAATTCATTGATTCTTTGTATTTTTTTTAGTCTCAATTTCATTAATTTCTGGCCTGATCTTTGTAACTTCCTTCCTCATCTTAACTTTTGGTTCAGATTGTTCTTGTTTTTCTAATGCTTTGGGGTGCATCATTAGGTTATTTATTTGAGCTCGTTCTGTTTTTCTGATGTGGGAGTCATCATGTCCCAAGCTGTGAAAGTCATTGGCAAAATAAATACATAGGCAAATAAATGTTTTCAATGGTCATTTAAAGTAACTCATATTTGAGTCTACTTTTCTATGTGAAAATATGATTACATTAAGCATGAGTATATTAAGTCCCTCACAGGACTGCTTTCATTGCATTCCATAGGCTCTGATATGTCATACTGGCATTATCATTTGATTGTAAAAATTGTCTAATTTCTTATTTAATTTCATTTGTGACTCATTGTTTAGGCAAGAGGGCATAATTTAATTTCCATGTGTTTGCATAGTTTCTGAGGTGTCTTTTGCCATTGATTTCTAGTTTTAGTACAGTATGATCCAATAATACGCGTGAGGTAATTTCAGTTCTTTTGCATTTACTCAAGCATGTTTTATTGGCTACTACATGGTCTATTTTGGAGAAAATTGCATGTGCTACTGAGAGTATCTGTGTTCTGTTGTTGGAGGGAATATTCTGTAGCTATCTATTAAATCCATTTGTTTGAAGGTTTCATTCAACTCTGATATTTCTTTGTTGATTTTTCGTCTGGTTGTTCTGTACATTTGTGACAGTAGGGTACTGAGATCCCCAATTACAATTGTATTGGTGTTTATCTGATTTTTCAAGTCAATTATGAAGTTGGGTGCACTAGTATTTGCTGTGTATAATGCTTATAATTGTTAACTCTTCCTGTAGAATTGTTCCTTAAACCAATAATATAGTGACCTTCATTGTCTCTTCTGATCAGTCTTAGCTTGAAATACACCTTGTCTGAAATTAGGATAGCAATTCCTGATTTTTCCTGGGTTCCCATTGGATAGAATACTATTTTCTATTGTTTGATTTTTAATCTATGAGTATATTTCTGAAGTAAATATGTTTCTTGCATACCGAATATTTGGGGGTTTTCTTTTTTGATCCATTCTGTGAGTCTATGTCTTTTGATGGGAAATTAAGAACATTCACACTGAGAGTTGTTATTGAAAGATACTGATTTAGTTCTGTCCTTGCATTATTTTCTTGCTGCTGACTTCCTCATTTTATTTTCCTTTTGCTTAACTGCTCATCCTGCCAGGTATATTCATTCTTTTTGATTTATTGACTTTATTGGCTTCATTGTCTCTTCCTAGGATCTCTTTGGGGGGGGTTGGTAATGCTGGTTCAGTGGTCATGAATTTTTTTAGATGCTCCTTATTGTGGAAATAAGGTTTATTTTAAAGTTATGGTAATAAAAACAGTGTGCTATTGGTGTAAAGATAGAAAAAATAGATCGATGGAACAGAATTGCGAGGCAGAAGTAGATTAATACATTTCGGGAGAATAAATCTTTGGCAAAAGTGAAAAGTCTTCAAAAAAAGTGAAAAGTCTTCACTTTTATAAAGAGAATCATCATTTCAACAGTTAGTGCTGGAATATCTCAGTATGAATATAAAAATGAATCTCAAATATACCTCAAACCATAGGTAAATATTACTAAAAATGGGTAATTGATTAAGGGTAACTATTAATAATGTGACAATTCAGCCAGGCTTAGTGGCACTCTAGTAATCCCAGAACTCAGGAGGCTGAGGCAGGAGGGTCGCTGTGAGTTCAAGGCCAGCCCGGACTACATAGCAAGAATCTGGTTCAAAAAGCAAAAATGATAATAATAATGTGAAAATTCTAGAGAAAAAAAAAGGGACAAAATCATCCCAACATTAAACTAGGGTAAACATTTCTTCAACACAATTTCAAAAGCCATAGTTAAAAACACATTAAAAATTGAATTTCACCAAATATAAAATGTCTGCTTTTAAAAGGCACTATTAAGAGAATAAAAAGATAAGAGATGAGCCAAAGAAAAACTTTGCTAGCATGTACCAAACAACTTATCTTCAAAATATATGAAGAACTCTCGAAAAAATAAAAAGTAGCAATCAATTAAAAAAATGGACAAAAAATGGAACAGACGCTTCAAATACATACCTGATGGAATTTGCCTTTATGAAAATATACCTGAGATATCTACCTTAGAAAATGTGGTTAAATAAAAAAATTGAAAATCAAGTTGCAACAAGAACCTGAGAAAGTAGAGGGTATTTATATAAACATTATGAAGTCCATATACAAAATGCTCTAGTTGGTTACGGATATATGTATATGTAGGCATAATGGTGGGCTGGAACAGTCATCAATGATCATTATCTTTGTGAAAAGAAGAATAATGAGACTGGGAGAGTAATGAAAGGGAATGTGAGTCTCATCTGTATTTGTTGTAATCATATGTATGTGTGAGTAGCTATCGATATCAATTTTAAAATTCTCACTAATGTTAATAACTTGAAACGCAGTGACATTTGCCTTTATAGTTTATTTTTTAAAGCGTAATGTCATACAAAATGATGCTAACGAAATTTGCTATCAGCTTTCTTTAAGCCCTCACAGACATTAATATTGTGCTATGCTTTTGTCTTCGTTGTCAGTGGCAGACGAATTCCACCCCTGGGAAACTGCTGGATTCTAGACAGCTTACCCCATATCTGTCCTCAGCTGCAGTGTCTTCATCTCATGCTATTCCACGGGTTGTTTTGAATATTCAGAGCAGTAAGAAATAAATGAAAAGCGTGTTACCTCGCACTTACAATCTAGTGAAACGTAGTTACTTTAGTGAAGCCCACTTTACTCATCTTTTCACATAGAAAAGAAGTACACTCAAATACAAGTTATTTTTAAGTGATCGTGGAACACATTCACTTATGCATTTATTTTTGCCCATTATTTTCACAGCTTGGAGCATGATGGACAGTAGCAACTTTTGCAAACATTGCAGAAGATATACTGAGTTAAATGATATTCTTTCAAATAATGCGCTTCTCTACACATTTAGAAAAAGTACCGTGAGAAACAAAAAGTGCTCCTTAAGAAGGAAAATGTTCTGAAAAAGACCCAAAGTAAAGTGTCTTTTATGGGTCCGTTCCTTTCATCTTGCTTCCTAAAACCATTACCTACACTTTGTTTCTTATGGCTGCTTACTTAAATAAACTAGCAGACGCCCTCTTCACCCCTGTGCGTGGTGAGATTGCTTTCGCAGAAGTGTGCTTCTTATCAGTGTCACGGCGAACATCTGAAATTGATTATCATTGTCTCCAGGCTGAGGATAAAATGGTCAACAGTCACAACTAAAAAGTTTGAAGTTCTAAAAAGTCTTTTAAAGTTACAGGCAACCATGTTTTGACTTATTCCTAAAACAAAACATGGCAGCAGCCCACACATCCTTTCATATATTTTGGCAAGAATAGAAGAAACAAAATGTCACTCACTTAAGTGGTGTGTGGAAGACTAGAATGTAAATAGGAAAAGTGTAAGAGTTTTTATAGCTTTTCAAACTACAGGAGATAAGTAATATCTTTGTAATATGAAGAGAGCCATTTTCATTATCTCAGGGCCTGACAACTAGCTCCCCACGCAGCTTATCAAGCCGAATGCCGCTAATACTGCTGGAATACTGATTTGGTCCGTGCTTTTGTTCTATCTGAAGGGATGGTTTTCTGCCTCTTGTTCAGCATTGACAAACTGATAGGTCTCCAGAGTAGCTATTGATAAAAAAGGCAAGTTTGATAAACTGTTTCTCCGCTTTTTGTTTCTGTGAACACTTACTTTTACTGTGATAGCAAGTATTGTCCTCTGCATACCCTTTCTCACAATGCTGTATGCCTCTCTGCTCTGCCTAAAACATGACTTTGGTCTCAGTTTGTCCTCCGAAGCATAACTACAAATCTTAGCCCTGCTCAGGGGTGATCCCCTAAATACCAATTCTAAAGATGGAAGAGGGACAGAAATGACAACCTGCATTCAGGATTTATCATTTACCAACTGCTTTTATGCACGGTATCCTATTCTATTCCCTTTGCACCTATGAATTGGGGATAATTTTCTCATTTACCATATAAGGAAACTAATGGAGTACAGGAGTTTAGCCACTTGTTCAAAACCACATAATATCTGTTTCCCTGTCTTCTGTTTGTTTTCTTGTTTTCACTTTTTCTGTTAATTTTCAATTGACAAATACTACTTGTATATATTTATGGGCAACCATCTGATGTTTTGATATGTGCATACATCATGAAATGATTAAATCAACCTAATTAACATATTCATCACCTCGCATACTTATCATTTTTTCTGTGATGCGTGTTTGCTTGCTTTTATTAGAGATGCCAGGGCTATAACGGAAACTTGGGATTTCCATGGTGACAGCTAAGCTCTGTGGTCTCACACACTCTTTCACTCTTCTTGGTTTACTTGAATCTGATGTTTTCTATATATCATTTGCCGAACCTCAGGTTCCGTTTCTCCTTCATTGTGAGTTTGGCCTGTATAACAATTCTGGGCACACCAGAGGCCCTGTTTACAATTTGAAAGGATGAATTTATGAATACACACGTATAATAAATATGTATTTGTGTGCTTTTTAATTTTACATTTGTATTGGATATTAGACCCACAGCCTTCTTTGTACTTGGCTACATCACTAGCCTATTTTATTTTATTTTTATATTTAGACAAGGTCTCACTAACTTGCTCAGCCTGGGCTCAAACTTGTGAGCCTCTCGCCTCCGCCTCCCAGAGTGCTCAGATTGCAGTTGGGCATCACCACACCTGGTTTATGTGCTTATTCCTAAGTATGCTAAGGATCGGGCAATCTTCTCGCATTCAGTAATTCATTTTTGTCCTGAAGAAGTTATTACAAGAGTCTATGCAATCATATGGGTAATAGGTGTATGATAACAGAAAATACTGCCACATAAAACATCAGTATTTATCTGGTAAATCTTTTTTTTTTTCATCAGCCTTGCCAAAATCATAGTTCAAAGTAAGAAAGGGTTTGAAATTCTTATTTATTTTTCACTACAGAAGTCACACAGAATATAAATCATGAGAATGCACAGACATGCATACAACTTTGTCTATCCTGTGCACTTTTCCATTTTGCTGCTAGAAATTGTTTCTGTCAATACTTTGATTTAGACCCACCAAAAAGGGAGAAAGAGAAAGATTTAATCAGAGGATTGTCAAATTCTTGCATATGCCTATGAATTAGTGGATACTAGTGTATTTGAAGACTAATAGATATAATTCTTGGGAGATACATCTTTTATGGGGATTATTTTATCTAGAAATTATCTGTTCAAAGATGCAACTTTAACTTTACATTTTTAAAAATTGTCCATTCCATCAACATGTGTACACGTACCTGATGTGAAATCTCCCTCTATCTATCTATCTCTACCCAGTTTATGGCCTGTCTTCATCAGAATAATATAGAAAGTTTTTTTTAAAAGATAAAGAAGAAAATACTGAATTGCAGAATGTGATTATGTGCAATATAAACATGGGAATGTACTATTTACTAAAATTCAGGATTCTTTTAGGCTACATAGAAGCATCTAGATTTACCTGAGATGTGTAATTTGAATACTAAATTGTGCCAAATAATGAGGATCAGCCAGCGACCTTATCTGAGGTTCCTCTGGTGGTCAATAATACTTTTAGTGATTATTAAAGTCTATTCTTGAAGGCTGTGCCTTTGAATTGTGTGTGATTTAAGAGTTCTCACAGCTTAGTTTCAAATCGTTTTATCAGTCTCATCCTCCTCCGTTACATACAAACACTAAGCTCTAGCTAAAGCACACAATAGCTATTCCATTTTCATCAAATGGTTATCAGTTTATATTGCTTATTTTTATATGCATACATTTGCTTGGTATGTCTTTCTCCTATCGTATGTCCCTTTCCCTCATAAGATTCTAGAAGAGCAAAGACTGGATCTTACAGTTTTAGATCCTTCTCTCCAAAATCAAGCTACCCTTTGAGCTTATTTTTTGAATTTATAGTAACTACTCTTCAAATAAATAAAAGTTCCTCATATTTTTAATATGTAAATAAACAGCATGAATTATTATTCACTTGACTGGAAATTAACACAATTAATTAACTAATTTTTGTTATCTATTTGAAACAGAATATATGAGAACAGGATAATCAACAATCAGTTATCTGATTGATGTTTCCTATCAAGCAGATAACTGAGTAGATATTTGTTTCTTTATTAATCCTGTTTTAATTTGTCTATTTTTATAGTGACTAGATTCCAGAGACAGATTATCTTACATTGCTTATCTCCCTTACACTGACTCAGTGTTGGTGGCAATTGGAAATGTGATTCTTATTTTCCGAAATAGAAATTAATTATTGATTTCAGATGAAAGGGGTAATTTAGTGAAAAAAGAAAAGGAAAGGAAAGGAGAGAAAAGAAGAGAGAAGAAAAGAAAAAAAAAGTTTCTGCTGTTCCTCCATGAATGGAAAGTGGCAGAGTAATTCAAGAAATATATTAAGGAACAAGGTAATTGCAATGAAATATTCTCCATGGGTATAGATTAGAAATTTGATATTTAAATTAAAAATAAAAAATAGTTCACTGATACTTTACAGGGAAAAAACAAATGTATTACTTGTGTTTTACTCTGTGAAAAATTATTATATAAAATCTAAATAGCAAAACAATGTAGAGTTATTTATTTCCTTTGTGGCACATTGTATTATAAACACTATAAGCTATTTACTATAAGTAATAAATGAAATGAAACACGCCTGCACACCCACCAAAGTAAACTGTATGTTAAGCATCATGGGTCAGTTATTTTATTTAGGTTTAACATTTTTCAGCTTAGGTATTGTATAATCATGATAGTGATAACAAGCTGCACCTTTTGTCTACTATGTATGTTAGGCACGTATTCTGTCCAGTATCTACCAATTCTTTAAGGTAGGAGACAAAATCCCTACTCAATAGATGAGAAAAAGAAAATTTAGATATTTAAGAATCTTACTTAAATTCTCTTAACTAATAAATATCAGATCGGGACTTTAAACAAATGTTGTTCTGATGTGATTTGATGACCAGTGTCTGTCCAGAGTCGTGTTTCTTTTCCGCAGAGGAAGTGATAATACTAATGTGATAAAGTTACAAAATAACCAGTTTTAAATGGTATAGAACAGATATATTTGGATCAAATGTTATCTATGTGACTAAAATTCTTTTAAAGAAAATTTAAGGAGAGGTGTCTAATTTCCATAATTCCATATTAAAAGATGAGTTGCATGTACATAATTTCTACTTTAAGCAATATACTATAACCATTAGTTGGATGACAAACTACAATAAATGTATTTTAAATAACTACTTGACATTTGGCTAGCACATTATATAATAAATGTCTAATTGTATTTAAATTAAATTCCTTTTTGAACAACCAAATTTAAATTACAATATGGCTAATGAAAAAGAAAATTTAAATTGTAATGGGCCGGCATGCAGAATGACTTCACAGTGGGAAACACTATGGAAAGTTCAAGAATTCAGAGACTATGTCTACTATCATTAGTTGATAGATATCGGTGATGAATATGCTTAATGAGTATTTCAGAACCAAAAGAAAAATTTGATATCAAAGCCAAACACCTTCCTTTACAGGAAAAGAAAACTGAAGTTAAATGACTTCTTAAAGTTAGGGAAAGTAAATATTAGACCGTAAACAGTTTTCCTGTACTCTCAGTAAAAGTTCTTTCTACTATACCAATCTCTCACCTGCTTATCAAAGAGATGCGCCACATCCATATAACAATTTCTTGCAAGGCACATAGCAGTATTATTGCCCACCTTTGTTTCTTTGTTCTGCTATAATAAATTACTATGGATTGGGTTGGAGTTTTTTTGTTTGTTTTGATTTTTGAAACAGGGTCTCACTCTAATTCAGGCTGACCTTGAACTCGCTATGTAGCCCAGGCTGGCCTCGAACTTGCAGTGATCCTCGTGACTCAACCTCCCGAGTGCTGGTATTACAGATGTGTGCCTCCGCGCCTGGCCTGGGTTGTTTTTAAAAGACAGGAATTTATTTATCACAGTTCTTGAGGCTTGGAAGTCCAAATCAAGATACCCAAAGATTCAATGTCCGGTGGGAATTCACTTTCAGTTTTTATAGACAATATGTCCTAACATGTACAAAGGGCAAAAGAGCTCTCTAAGATTTCACTCAGTCAGTCAGTAGGTCAGTCATTTGGTCTGTCTGTCTCTCTTCCCTTTTGGGGAGAGCCACACACACTCTGAACTTACATTCTACCACTAAACTACACTTCCACCGCGGAGGTATTTTCTATGAGGTCTCTAATTCCATCTGCGAAGGGTCTACATTCATGATGTAATCGTGCCACACTCTACCTCTCGATTGGTACACTGCAACTGAGAGTTCGTCACGTGACTTGGGAGGAGGAACAAAGCACGCAAGCTATAGAATTGCTCACTAAGTATCAGTACACTGCATTCAAAGTTTTGCTCAATCTGGTTTCTTTAGTGTTACCACCTCCACAAGCATAAATGTTACTCTACAGGGCATTGTTTTGTTTCTGCTTGTTTTTTGCAGTGCTAGAGACTGAACCTAAGGCCTTGGTACCGAACTATATCTGCAGCCCTTTTTAAATTGCCCAAGGTGGGATGGAACTCAAGATCCTCCTGCCTCAGCCTCCACAAACTCTGGGATTACAGACATGTACCGCCATGCATATTTGACCTCAGGTTTTGTTAAAATGTATATCCCAGAACAAAGTATCTGGCATAGGATTGAAAATTCTGCATTTCTAACAAGAAACAAGGGCTGATCCTGCATCACTAAGGAAAACACTGAACAGCACGGGCTTACAATCTACCTATACTTCTCCTGCACCCAGCCACGCTGACTTCTTACCTTTCCCAAGGATTTATCTAGCTCCATGTGACTTAAAATTTGAACAGCCTCTATTTTGATCTTTACATATTGAAATTATATCCAGGTATCTACCATCCATCCATCCAATTATCCACTGTCATTTATTCAGGGATGTATTCTGTGATCATTTCATTTTGAGAATACTTGTACTAGTCCTACCAACTTCTCAAATCTGTATCTTAGCTGCCTCTGAAAAGTAAACTCAAATTAATTCTCCAGCTAATCAAACTGTTCTACAAACATAAGGTTCAGATGATGAGTGATTCTCAATATTGGATATGTAAATACTAGCCCCGGGACCTGTCCTTCAGAATCTAATTTCACAGGTCTAGGGTGAGACATGCACATTACTGTACTTCATTTTAAATTATCGGTGATTCACATACAAAGCCAAGGCTAAGGTAATTCAGGTAAATATGTTAGTCTGTCTGGTCACACTGACCCAGTATCGTTTGAGATTGTAGTTGGTGGTTGGAAAGAAGTTATTTTAGCAGGTGGTATCTATTGGCAGCAATGGAAAGGTTCTCGTGCTCTGTGGCCATCAGAATAATCTCAGAAGCATTTAGTACATTCAGATGCATCCCGAGAAATTCTTCCAGAGTTTATGAGTTATTAGGTTTTGTGCCTGGTCTGGCTTCTTTCTTAAATTATCAATAAAAGTTAATTTAAAAGAAAGAAAAGACAAGAGAAAAAGATAAGATTATAGCAAATAATTAATGCAAGAGAGTAAAAAATGCCATCAGTCACTTTCTACATCATGCTGTTCTCAGAGCCAACGGCGACTGCTTAGCCCCAACATAGCTTCTTGGATCCTGTTCTTGAGCGTAGTATCTCAGGAAGCTGGTCATTGAGTATAAAACTTGGATCATAGCTAACAATAGTCCTGGAGAGCTTTTAAATTAGTCACAAAATAGGTCAAATACTGAATATCCTAATCCTGTAAGTAAATAAGTAAATAAGTGGGACTAAGAAGCAAGAGCAAGAAGATCCAGAATACCAAAGTTAATAGAAAAGAGGGAACAATGTGAGAGATGAGATAGAGTTCCTGTTCTTTGAAGAACCTATGAATACAATGGGTGTGTGTGTGTGTGTGTGTGTGTGTGTGTGTGTGTGCCTTTGTGTGTAAGGCAGGCAGAAAAGCTCTTTGAGTTCTAGGGAAGTAGGTTATAGACTCGAGCATATTCTGCCATTCTACCCTTAATGCACGCACATCGTCTAGCTCGTTGTTCCTAGTTGGTTTCCAAGTTACGATACACAACCTGGCCTCAGTGTAATTTAGACTTTTGGCTATTCTAGCCTGTTATTCCACATGACCTTTTAAATTAATTCTTTTTCTATCTCTCCCACTAAAATGTAAGTATAAATAAAAGAAATATGTCTTATTTATCTTTGATTCATCGTGGCAGTCAGTACACTTTATTTCATGAATCAATATGCAATAAACGCTACTCTGTACCTCTAACTATTTCATTGCTATAACTTTGATTTGAACATTTATGGCTCTCTTTCCTCATATTTTTGCACATGCCCTTTTTCAAGGATAACAGGCACTCATCCTTAAACAAGATAAAAGTCTCCTCCAATTCTTGGTAAGAGACTCTTGCAGATCCTTCAAAAATGATCATCTCTGGTCTAGTCTGAGAAGTTGTCTCTAACATCCTAAGTTAACTTCCCTTCCCAGGTACGATAGCAGGATTTTTGGTATGCATTTATTGGTGAAAATACCTTATTGTATTATAATTAAATATCACATCGCATAAATCATATGTCAGTGTCACACTAAGTTGTCCATTTCCTGAGGAGAGATACCAAGTCATTCTTCACTGTCTCTTCAGTACCCGGTAAGATTCCTAGAATATCACAGAAACTCACTACTGTTTACTGAATTGAAATGAATATCTTTCTATCAGACATATTACCCAACTCTGTGTATTGTATTAATGGATAATTTACTAAAGTTACTTTTAGGGAGCTTGCAAGAAAAGTAAAGGAAAGCTTCAGTATTCTCCAGACAGTAACTTATCCATAATTAAGTGCAATGCTTCCCTGTGTTGATATTCAGTATCATTACATAAATGATAGGACTTCTGATGTGCTCTTAAATATCTGCACTAATCAATTAATCCAAAAGTTGAAAAGGAGAGAATTCTTTCAAACTCATTCTCTAAGGCCAGTGTTACACTGACCCTGAAATGAAACAATAAGATGACAAAATATGAAAATGACAGACCAATATCTCTAGTGAACACAGGTGTAAAAACTCTCAACATAGCACCAACAAAGCAAACCCAACAGTATATCACAAATAACATTTATCATGACCAAGAAAGGTTTATTTCACGGGTGCAAGGATACTTCAACATTCACAAATCAATACATGCAATACAAAGTAAAGAACAAAAACCATACAATTATTTTAATAGACGTAGAAAAAACATTTAATGAAATTCAGTATCCTTTTATGATAAAAATTCTGAACAAATTTGGAACAGAAGGAATAGACCTCAATCTAATAACTGCTACACATAACCAACCCATAGCCATATCACACTTAATAGGTGAAAAGCTAAAATATTTTCCCTAAGATCTGTAACAAGACAAAGATTTCCACTCTCATTCAGAACAATGTTAGAAATCTTAGAGCAATTAGATAAGAGAAAGAAATTAAAACCATAGAAAGGGGAAGGGCTGGAGGTGGTGGCACATGCCTGTGATACCAGCACTCAGGAAGGCTGAGGCAGGAGGATTATGAGCCCAGACTGAGCAACTTAGCCTGAAACACTGTCTCAAAAAAAGTGGTTGGGGTTATAGATAAGTGAGAAGCCTCTGGATTCAATCTTCAGCGAATACACACCGCACACACACCAAGTGAGGGTAGTCAAATTATTCTTGTTTGAAGATGATATGATTCTCCATGTAGAAAAATCTAGGCAATATTTTAATAAGACCTCAAATGTAAAAAACAAAGATGCAGAAACAGACAAAGGGAACTATATCACACTAAGATGCTGCTGCATAGCAAAAAACACAGTCAACAGAAGGAAGAGACACTCTACAGAATGACAGACATTTTTCTATTTATTGTACATTTGACAAAGGACTTGTATCCAAAAATGTAAAAAGAATTTCTAAAACTCAGTAGCAACCTTCCCCCCACCATCATTGTTAATTTTCTCATCACGAGACATAATACCTGTCACCCATAATTTAAAGGAAGAAAGGTTTATTTTGCCTCACGGTTTCAGGGGATTCAGTCCACAGTCAACTGGCTCCGAGGTAGGAATATTATGGCAGAAAAACACAGTGTAACAAAGCTGGCTTAATTTATGGTGAGCAAGAAACAGAGAAAGAACAGCACTAAAAAAGAAGGGGCCAGGGACCAGATACAGAGCCCAAGGCCGCACCTCTGTAACCCAGCCAGACACACCCAGAAGTGTGCTTTTCTAATCGCCTCGGTGGCTCCCAAGCCAGTCAAGTTGACAACTAAACTTAATCATTGCAGAGGAGTTCAAAGACTCTGAAAAGAAAGTAATGACAAGGACATGGAACTCTTGGTTACTGTGATTTGATCATTAAACTCACACAATTTGATTCATACAATTAAGATAATGGTTAATTTTTAAAATCTCTGCCCTAAGGAAACATGGGACACACACTCTACATTATAGTTACCATGGTAACGAGATTCCTATGACAAAAGTTCTTCTCTATCAACCAAGACATGAGCTGAGATGCATTTGCATCTATTAACTTTATATTAAGGGTGTTTTTTGGGGGGTTTTTTGTTTGTTTGTTTGTTTGTTTTTTGCATTACTAGACAGGTGGCAACTGCTTTTGTGCTCCTTGGAATATGTACTACTTCTAAAATTTAAATCTCAGGCGATGTTTCCGTTGTTCCTGGGTGACAGGCAGTTAACGGAAAGATGAGTTCACTTGCCAAAGGGTGATAGATTCAGAAAGCTATGAAGCATCTTTAAGAAGACATGGCCATTTTCCATGTCATTAGATAACTCCCTACTGCCAACAAGTATCATTTTCAACCTGCTTAGAATGGGTTGCCAACCATTTTCTTTCATCAAGATGATTCTCTCAAGCGGACACAGCAGGGTGAATCTACATATAAAAGAGAAATAGTGAATGAAATATAGATGAAATAGTAACAAACAATACCCTCCAAAAGAGTGCTCTTTGTGCATTTTCTCTTTTAAATACTGATGTCAGGGACGTCATAAGTGAAGGTGATTTAACTACCTAAGTGGAGTAAATTCTGCCTACAAAGATGACCCCTTTCATCTCCACAATTTTTGTACTACTTTTAGAGTTCATCTGCAGTTCTGTTATTAAAAAAAAAAAAATGGCTCAGCGAGAGGAGACAAGTTAAGCCTGATCAGTTCTGTACATACTTTTAGGGGTTGGTCTACTATGCCAGTCTATGAGAAATGCGCATGGTGATAGAAGAATGAAAAGCATACAGTCACATACGACTCCGGGCACAACAAAATGAGATGAGCATACTCTGAAGAGAGAAGAACAGATGGAGGTAAATACATGGCGACTTTGACAAATTTCTCCTATTTTGCAACCCTGCCAGTGGCCAATTTCTTGTAAACAAAAAGGGATGGTAATGTACTACTGTGCATGTTAGGGTTCACTTCTTTGAAAAATATTCCTTTTTCTATAAGTCCCACACAATTCTCATGGGGTATAATTTTTAAAATTCTCAATAATAATGGCTAAGTAATAATAAATAACTGTTACTGAGCATTAGTGCTAGGAACACTATTCGACAGGCATTATTTTACATAGAAACAGTTATCCATTCAGTTAATTCATCCACTTTGGAAACCTGCACTACATCAGTTAGCAAAGGCAATCTGAAGTCCGTGATCTTGTGGATCTGAGGCGATAACGCATTAACAGCTCTACAGGAAGGTAAGTGATGTAGTGTATTAGAAGTGACAGTGGTATGGAAGAAAATGGCATTGTAGAAAAAGGTAAGGAAGATCAGAGGAATGAAAGTGAGATTTAACAAGCAAGTCAAGGAAGAAGGAAGAAGTCAAGAGTGCACTTACGGGAGAGCACAGTATGGGGAGGGAGTGGCGGCGGTGAAGTGCGGAGGTGGCTGTTCAGGTCTGGAGTCCAAGAGAGAGACCTGACTGGAAGCAGAAACTTGAAACTACTTCACACATGAATGGTACCTATGCATCCACAGGGGTGAGGACAGATACACAAGAGAAGGGATCAGTACTGAGGCTGGACACTACAAAACCAAGTGGTCAGAAAGGAGAAGAAGAGACTGAGAAATGAATAGTGAGAAAGGAGGAAAATTAGGAACATGTGGTGTCTTTGAAGCCAAGTGAAAAATAGTATAGTAAGGAAAACGGAGACATCAACTTCATGAAATGCTGCTTTCAAATTAAAGTACAATAAGAATAAGACATGGACTTTGTCTTTAGCAATATAGAGTTAATCAATGTCATTATCGAGAGTAGTTTTAGTGGGACAAAGAAAGAATGTCTTCTTAGAGGGTTTTAAGAGAATTCTACTTACACAGAAGCCAAAGTCCAACAGAGTAAGCACGAAACAAAGATGTTACAGAAAGTGAAGTAGGAGGAATATGGAGAGATCTTTTCATTTATCCTGCTAGAGAGATCCGTTCTATGTACGTAATGGGAAAGCGTGAGCCATAGTAGTTAAGGGCATGAAATCAAGAGACTCTCAGCCAGGTTCCACCTGGTAACAGTTCCACAACTTTCAACTGAAAAATGGTAGTCAGATTCTCTAAACTCTGTCCTGCTTAAGAATAACATTGTTCCCATATAACTATAAACAGTAGTCCAGGTAAGGTGTGATTTCTCTTTTGTGCGCGTTCATTAAGGTCTAAATGACAACTATTTGCACACAGAGATGAAACTAACACAATAGTACTTGTGCCCGAGGATATTCAGTGTGAAACAACAGGGATACAGAATAGAGCTCATCTGAAAGTAGTAGTCATAAGATATTGACAGAAGGAGTTAATACTGAAAACATCTCAAGTGCATGTGCGTAATAAACAGTGACTATATTCAGAAATAACATATGTATGCTTTTGTGCAACCTTAAAACATCTGTCTCTTAGCAGTTTACGTATTAGTTATCTCTGAGTTGAGGTTAAACATTCAAAGAGAGTCCTCATCTCTATTCCCAACTGTATGTCCAACAGCACAATAAAAGTTACACTACTGACATGCAAGATACGCAGAATGGAAATAAAGTAATTTAACAGATTATGTGCCCAAACAATGTATTAATATTTATCTCATGATTTTTAAGAATCCAATCTAAATTATACTTTCGAATATAGTTTTTGTTACAAATATTGTCTCTGCATAAGAAATATAGAGCTTCAAATGTGATCAACATCAGGGTCTTTCTGCATAAACATGGTCCTTAGAAAGCTGCATTTTGTTGTTGTTAATAAATGTATCTTCCTCCTCAAAGTAAAGCTTTGGAATGAGGGTCAATAGATCAATCCCAGCCACATGCAATTTTCACTTATCCCTGCCAGTAACCCTAAATTCAAAGCTATCCAAAGACTACCAGACTGATTTGGTGAATCTCTGTCAAGGGAGAGATTTTATGATTTTTACTGTTCAGCTAGAAAACAAGCCAAGTTTATTATCTATCCTGCTAGGCAGCAACTGCTTATGATATTCAGCTATCGTTTTTAATCCCTCTGTGCTGTTTTTAAGCGAAACAGGGAAGAAATGTCTGCCATCTGACAGTTCCTTGGGTCTTCTAAGGTAATTAAACCTGCCTTTAAGCAAAATCCATCACCATATTATGGGGCTGAAAATTTACAGAACAATACCACAGACACAGACTGGAGTCACGTCTTCTGAACTTCAGCATCGTCTTTGCAGTAATAGGAGGAGGAAATTAACAGTAATTACAGTGTAAATTAGTTGCATAATGCTGTATGCATTTTGTCAGTACATCACGCTCTGAGTAGGCAAAAAGAATAGTGTTGCTTAGATATTAGGATAGTGCACAAGTAGCAGAAGCTAATCCTGATTCATGTGATTGTTTTGCAGTTGCGCTGGTGTACTTATGCAGGCTTTGTACATCCTTGGAACAGAACGTTCTCTCTGGTAAACTAAGAAACTATATAAGAGATATTTGACTTGTATATATTTTAAAATAGGAACAGGAAGCTACATGGGGCTGTTTAATCCTAACTTCACATTGTACATATTACTAAGGCCCAGATACTGATTCATTCATGTACTTATTCCTGAAAATATTCTATTTTGTAGAGTCAGAGAATAAGAGATCTGAGAAATCCACTGCTTCTTAGGGAAGCAATCATGAAAGCTTTCCCCCGTTATGCTAACCCATAGGACTTTTTTGTGGGGGAGGGTACTGGGGTCAAACTCAGGGCTTTATGCTTTCTAGGCAAGCACTCTAACCACTGAGGTAAATCTCCAGTTCACCTACATGTCTTTGGAATGCTTGGACCTCGAAGATGTGTTTGCATTAGTCTCTAGTGCAGGCACCCACCAGCCTGTGGGATCAAGATCGTAACACTCTCTTCTCTATGCCAGCCAGGCAACATGACATACAGGAGGAATCTCGCTCCTCTAGAACCAGCCATCTCACCTAAAACAAACTACTGGACTTACGTGACTCTCAGCTTCCCAAGCAAATATACTGAGTTAATAGTCCCTTCTTGCAGAGTTATTTTTAAGATTCAGACCATATATCTATCTATAGATATAGATAGATATAGATATAGATATAGATATAGATATAGATATAGATATGGAACTTAAATAAATAACTCAGAAACAGTACGTTGTATACATGGACATAAATGTTTAGAGATAAAACAACCCTGTGCTGAATTTCCAGTTCTGGCACTTGGGGTACTAGTAGTGTACCTTTACCACTTCATGCCCTTTCTTACTAATCAGTAAAATGCCAGTGACGAGCCCTCCTTTGTAAAGCTGCATTGAGAACCGATGCATATAAGGTGCCTAGCATGGTGCTGAGCACATATTTAGATGACGATTGAACTACCTTAACTATTCATACTTGCTGTTCCTTCCTGAATGTTT
This sequence comes from Hystrix cristata, assembly GCA_004026905.1. Lineage (NCBI taxonomy): Eukaryota > Metazoa > Chordata > Mammalia > Rodentia > Hystricidae > Hystrix > Hystrix cristata. Next base: position 44,052 of record PVJO010003206.1, on the reverse strand, counting down.
ACTGGTACCTCTTCACCAGTTGATGACCCGTTTTTCTGCACATTGTTTTCCTTATAAATCTTATGTCCTGGGTAAATGTTTGGGGAATGAATAAATACTGCTCTTCCAGATAACATTCTACAAACCTCTTTCCTGATTAGCAGTTAGGCACTTTCTAGACCAGAGTAGAAATACTTTCATGCAATATTTAAGTTGATTATTACATAGTCCCCTAATTCCTTTAATGAAAATATCAGTGTAATTATAAGGATAAAATTGCAATGCGAAAAAAAGCTTCAAAGCCACAGAAAATTATTAGAGAAATGAGGGTGTTCAAAACAGTAATAACTTTTGGACACTAAATCAGAGATGGGCTTTTTCTCTCTCTCAGCAATCCATTTGACTCTGTACCAAGGCCATGAGCCATTAAGGAAATACATGATTTATATACAACCACTCACATTTTTTTGCTCAAATTTTCAGTAATTTAGGAATTATGCAACCATGCCCATCTTCATCCAAAAATTGTAAGCCACTTAACAAGCAGTTTCAGGAGCAAAAGTACTTTCATCTAGGTAAACATTTTTGTGGTGAAGCAAAACGAGGCATTCAAGTGTGGAGGAGATTAGTGTTTCTGTTTTGAACTTGATGTTGTAAGACTCTCCACACTCCACGTGGGTGGAAAAAGCTGAGGTTCAGGCAAAACAGGAATTGCAATTCTCTGCAATCCCGCACAGGAACATGTTTTTCATTTCAGAATCCGGTAAACAAGCTAGCTCTTCCAATAAACACACAGTGGTGACAGCACCTTGCAGAAATTCTGCTTCAGATGTGGGAGAGCAGGAACTCTCAAAAGTATAAGCAACTTACACTCCTCAGATACTTGTATCTCTGTTCCTTAAAATCATATCCTTCTTCTAGTTTCAATCTGCCTTCCTCATCTATTGCAAGGGAAGGGTGAGTCTATATTTACCTTAGTGACAAATAGAAGAAGAGGACATCAAGTTTTAGCTTTCAAATTGTCACCTAGAGATTGTTCTCTAGAAGCCAACTAAGCATCTGAAAGTCGTTTTCTCTGTTGCCCAAAATAATGAGTTGAAAATGAAAATGTTAGTCAATGTAGCGGTTGTTTTTTTTTATTTTGCCAGATGTATTTGATAAAAAACTAAAACGCAACAAGATTAGCTACTGCACATTGAATGGCATGTCAAAGAATGTCCTTGGCATCTTACATGCATCATTTAATTTAATCTTCATCATAACCTTATCACTTAGGTGACAATGAAAGTTCACAAGCAGAGGCATTAGGAATAGAAGACTGATTAGTTCATGAAATTTTGCTGAACTTTGAAGGTCTTTTAAATTCGTATGTGGTAAAATATTTTATAAAATTCAGAGACTACTTATGTAACTAAACACATGGAAAATATTGTTTTTTCACTACCACAATAGTTGGCTTGAAGAAGTTACATTTAGAACACTTGCTTTATGTCAAGGAGATTTTTGAAAACAGAATGTTGTTGCAAGTTTATTATCTTATGAAGCCTATTCAGTTGTCAAAAAGGAATGTAAACCTTAGAGGTTGGAAAGATTGCTGTTAGCTCCAGGATACTCTTTTTAAAGATTTCCTACCCTCAGGGCTATCTATTATGTTTATGAAAAAAAAATGTAGGGCATAAATGTGTGTTTTGGAGGTAAGGTATTTTTCCATTATTTTTCAAATATACATATTAACTTTATAATATTTTTAGAAGGAAAAATACTATTGTAATTTTATGAGTATTTTACTCTATTCCCTGCTGGGTTTATGCTTTCCTATAATAAATGACAAGATGATGAACAATATTTTTGCATTAATAAATAATCATTTTAAAACTCTTAATGCATTTCAACTTCAGTATATAGTTAAACTTTAATTTCCCTGATTTAATCCCTTATTTAAAATCATACTTAGATGATTTTAAATCAGTTATATTATATAGAAATGCTGTAATGGCTAAACCATTTTGCACATATTATTCATATTTGTATACTTAGGATAAATCTGTAGATTCAACTCTACTAGGTCTAAATACTTGTACGTATTAAGGTTTTGCTATCTATTGGAAATTACTCTCCCGAAATGTCTGAACTGTGAATTTCCCTTACAGTGGTGTATAAGAATCCCCTGTACTGATTTTTATTCTATCTAAATTCTTCATAGTGATAAAATGAAACCACTTGCTTTGGTGACTGCATACATGTAAAGCAGACAGTTTCCATGCACTACTGAATATTTGTAAAAATGTGAAGGACAAAAACACGTCGTATGGCATATGAGCTAGAAATTGTATTCTTGAGCCTTGTTTAATTATTTTTACCTGATGACATCATCCAGTCTGCATTGCTAAAGAAAGGAGAAATATCTAAGACTACAACAGAGGTCTGCAGAAAGCCAGATCAATATTTTACACTTCTCAGACACACGATCTATCTCAATACTACTCAATGGCACCTTGTAGCATGAAAGCAGCCACAGACAAAATGTAAATGAATGTGTGTGGCTTAGTTTCAGTAAAATTTTACTTACAAAACTTGGCTGCCAGAAGCATTTGCTTTGCAGGCTGCCATTTACTAACCTCTGCAATAGACCATGAGGTCTCTCACCTTCTTGTTATTAAATCTCAAGTTGAAAAATGACCCAGGAAAATGAAACTCAAGAGAATTACACATCATTTATTCTGAGGCTGTGATGCTCTGGAGGGTTCATCCCAACTGCCTAGAAGGAAACACAAGGTTGCCTCACCTTCTGCTCATTAGTCTATTTTCCTCAGGATCCCACCTGGAGAGTTCCTCTAGCTCTACCTCTCTAGAGCCAGAGCCAAAAAAGCTTTCCACAAATAAAAATAAAAAAGACATACCCAGCCCATAGCCATGAAACAAAATTCAAAGCCCCTCCTGATACAACTGCATTCTTTTTTCATATTCCATGACACTAAATTCACAGATCTCTAGTGATTTTAATACATTATTTTTAGAATCCTTCCAATTTTGCCAACTATTTTACCTTACTTATTTGCACATGGGTATTATTTTTAACATAATCTCAAATTTTACCATTCCATTTGTCTTGACTTTCTGTGACAAAGGAGGTTGGCAGCATTGAATTTTGTAGAATTTAATCGAATTTGAAAAAGAGAATAATAAATTCCGACCCCTCCCTTCTAATATCATACTCAAGCAGCAAAATTTATGAACTTTCTCTTTCTTCAGACAGTCTTTAAAAAAACCTGTATGTATGAAATCCATTGCTGCCTATATGGGTTATAGAACTATAAGATTCAGGCATATTCTTAAAGGTTTATAAGCTACTGATAGAAGTAACGTCAGGAAGAAGAGGGATAGGAGTTTCTAGAGCTCATTCCCTCACAAAAAAACATCAATTTGAGTAGCTAGCTATGGTCTAAAATAGCTTTACAAGAACAAATGAATGCAGATGAAAGATTGAGGTATCCAGCTGGACAGAGGAATGAGAAAAGATGCACTGAAGAGGCAGGAAGGATAGTTTCATGTTAACCCCTGCCACTCTTCCTCAAGCCCGCACAGTGGACTGTGAAAAGAAATACACTGGAGTAGTGAGAGGAAAGTGAACTGTGAACCAACCCAGTCTTGCTGAAGACCCCAGCAACAAACCCATGCCAGTGAATTCCAGTGTCAGGCTAGTACCCGCAAACTCTGCGAACCTAAACTCCAGGTCCAAGCTCAAGGCATACCTCAGGGCCAAGACACCCACAGTCAACTCAGATGTCAGACTCACCACATAAGCTCAAATGCCAGGTATACTTCAATGGACACATTCCCACACACCCAGCCACAGGCCAGTCTTGTGGACTTAGATACCAGGCTCACTGCTCACTGGCCAAGGCACCAGGCCAACCAGCCCAGCGTCTCCAGAATGAACCACCTCACAAGCCTTTATTAGTCAGTCTTTCCGAATCTCTGAATGGGCTGACTGGTGAATGCATTTCCCTTCCAAAGCCAATCTATAAAGATTTGAAGAGGTGTCTTTTTTTTCAAATGCATAGATACCAACACAAGACTAGAAGCATCACAAATAATAGAGAAAACATGATCTCAGGAGGTGATCAAAAGAAAGCACTAGGACTCAACCCTAGTAAATAAGGATCAATGAATTGCATGACAAAGATTCAAAATAATGATCTTGAATCTCAGTGAGCCATGAATGAAAACAGATGACTAGATAAAAGCATAAATACAATACATGGAAAAAAACTGAAAGTTCAAAAAGAGCTTGAAAAAGATCTAAACAGATATTCTGGAGCTAAAGAACACAATGAATGAACTGAAAAAGTTCACAGGAAGCTTCAAAAACAGACATGATCAGCCAGACAAAGGATATTTAAGTGACCTTTAAGACAGGCAATTTAAAATTATACAGTCAGAGGAACACAAAAGAAAGAAGGAGGGGCTGGGGATTTAGCTCAGTGGTTAATGTGCTTGCCTAGCAAGCACAAGGCCCTGAATTCGATCCCCAGCACCAAAAAAAAAAAAAAAAAAAAAAAAAAAAAAAAAAAAAAAAAAAAAAAAAAAAAAAAAAAAAAAAAAAAAAAAAAAAAAAAAAAAAAAAAAAAAAAAAAAAAAAAAAAAAAAAAAGAAAGAAAGAAAGAAGGAAAGAAGGAAGGAGGTAAGGAAGGAAGGGAGGAAGGAAGGAAGAAAGAAAGGAAGCACCACTCCCTCCAAAAGACATGCTAAAGGAAGTTCATCAAGTTAAATGAACTCTACTTACTAACTTGAAAGTATTTAAATTATAAAACTTACTACGTAGATCGCAATGTGGTCAAATTCAGAAAAACAATATAATGGTGGTGTATAAATCACTTTACAGTATAAAAGTTAAAAGACCAGCAATAAAAATAAGTGAAGCTATAGTCAATTTGTTAATGAACACATAAAGGTGTAAAATGTGACATTGGTATCATAAAATACAAGAAAAGAAGTTACAGTGTAGAGTTCCTGTGTATGGTCAAAGTTGTTATTATCAGTGGAACACTTCAATACCCTACTTTCCACCTGGATAGATCATCTAGACAGAAAATTAGGAAGCAGCAGTTTTGAACAATACATAGACCAAGTGAATCTAACAAAGATGTAAAGAACACTTTATCTAACTGTAGCAGAATATACATTTGTTTCAATTTCACACAGATATTCTCTGAGCCTTAGCATATGGTAGTCAACAAAACAAGTCATATCAGCAGCCCAAGTTCATTTCAAGTACCTTTTCTGAAGAAAATTATGTGAAATCAGGAAATGGCAATTGAAAAAAAAATTGAAATATGTGGAAAATAAATAGCACACTCTTGGACAACTAAAGAGCTGAAGATGAAATCAGGTCCAAAGGGAAAAAAGTCTTCACACAAGAGAAAGTGAAACAAAACATGCAAAACTTATAGGACTGAGCAAAAGCTGTTCTAAAAGGCAAGTTTAGAGTGACAAATACCTACCGAAAGAATGATCTAAAGTAAACAATCTTACTTTATACCCCAAAGAACAAAGAAAAAAAGAACTCATTATGCCTAATGTTAGCAGAAGGAATGAGATAATAACTATCAGAGAAAAACAAAATAGACTGGATAATCAATAGGAAAAATCACTGAAACTAAGCATTTGTTTTTTAGGAAGATAAACAATTGGCAAACCTTTAGCTAAACTAACAAATGTTAGCACAGAAATACAAAGGATAACAAAGACCACTATGAACATTTATTTATAAATAAATGTGACAACCTAGAAGAAATGAATGAATTTCTAAAAACATACAATCTACTAATAGTGAATCATGAAAATTTGAACAGAAAAAAACAAAAAAACAAAAAAGCCAGCAACAGCAAAAACAAATCCCTCATCCAAAATCTTCCAGAAAAGAATGTCCAGGACCTGATGGCTTTGCTAGTAAATTCTTACAGCTGTTTAAAGAAGAATTCATGCTAATTCTCAAACCTTTCCCAAAACCGAAGAGGAGGCAGCATTTCCAAGTACATTTCACAAGCCAGCATTGGCTTGAAACAAAAGCCAAACGCGGGGTACTGTAGGGAAAGGAATTAAAGATCATTATCACTCTTGAACAAAGATGCAAAAATCTTCAGCAAAATACAAGCACACAGAATCCAGCAATACTTGATAAAGACAACCCACTATAATGAAGTGGAGTTTATCCTCATGTTGTGAGGATGGTTCAACACATACAAATTAAAAGATGTGATATGTGACATTAATCAAATGTGAATGGGCAGAATGAAGTATAAAAGTCATATATTCATCACAATACACACAGAAAAGGCATTTAAGAAAATTCAGCGTCCTTTCATAATCAGGACTCTCAACAACTTAGTTCTACAGGACATGTATGCTTAAGATAAAAATGTATAGGAAAAGCCCCACAGCTAATATTATTCACTACACTGAAACCTTTTGAAGATCAAAAATAAAGAAAGGTTGCCTACTCTTGCCACTTTGTGCCATATAATTCTTGGAGCTGCAGACAGGAAAAATAGGTAAGAAAATAAATAAGGCATACATATTAGAAAAAAAGAAATAAAATTGTCTCTTTTTTATAGATGATATAATCTCATGTAGAAAATCCTAAAGAATCCACCAAAAAAACTATTAAAAGTGATAAATTCAGTCGAGTCGGACTCCCAGGTGTCTACAGTACGAGTGTGGGGGGAGCGGGGGTAAATGGTGGAGAGTTCAATTTTAGCTGTGATATGATAAATTAGAGATGCACTTAAGAAATCTAGAGATGCAAAGGAAAACAGGATGTATGAGTCTGGATGTCAGAATGGAAGTCTGAATTGAAATTTTCAAATCTCTGGCCTAGGAAAGAGGTATAGAATGAAAGGAACAGAAAGCTCATAATCAAGACAAAGGAAAAAGTAGCTGTTAACCTATAAAACATTTAGATAGCTGTTGAGTATTGCTGCAGATACATGAATTAAGCCCTCTAATTAAAAGCTAAAGCAAATAATTTGGCAGAGTATCACAAGGCAAAGACTGAACCTGGGGGAGAGACTATGTATAGAATTTATACACTCTAGACTTGTTGAGGAAAGCTAGCCATACAGTTTCTTGAACATACTGAAAGTAATTTAAATGCAATCTAAAAAGCAAACAAATAAATGTATCAATAAATAATATGATAAACTGGCAAAATGAAAACTGAGATATGGTTATTATCCTAGTATTGCTGATAACTAATTTTGAGCAAGTTACTTAAAATATCTCAGTCTCGGTTTCCACAATTGTTGTATATTGGGTGTAAGCAAGCTGAACTGTGAGATCCTATATAGGTATATGATTCTGTGATTTAATGGTGTTGTATATGAACATGAATCCTCTGTCTTTGATCTCTTAATCTCTGGGACATGAGGAGGGCAAATACAATCTGGGGCTATAAAGAAAGTTGCTCCTAGGTAGAGATATCTGAAATACTCAAGAAATATGAGGCAAAGGAGCCTAATCCTGGCATTCTTATGTCTAGACCTGTTAGTTCTCTTACCCAGAGTCTGTTTGTCCTTCAAAGATCCATTGAATAGCAAGGGGAAATACTGTCTGGTTAATCAGGCTCTAGGGTCTGTGAAATGGTCATCCTCATTATTCACATATGCTGTGTGACTGAATTCATCTACTTGATAAAATTTATTTGTAACCTCAAAATTAATACTTTTAAAGTTTTCATAGTTACTTGCCAACATGTGCGAAGCAGCAGAAACATTTGAGTCACTTGGCACACTCATCCTCAGCTGAAGTGGGACAAGGGGATACTGACTTCTTTCAGATACGATATTGTATGTTTAGTACCATGTGTTTCACGACTTTGTATCCTTTGTTGATGAATTTTGTACATGCATGTTGTTAAAGTGCTGTCTAGTGTTCCTAAGCACAAGAAGGTTATAATGTGTTTTCTGAAGAAAATGCCTGTTGGCAAAGTATCACTCATTCCTAAGTAATAGAGTCATATGCTACAGGTTCAATGTTAATGATTTAACTACTTGTACTAAGTAAGGTGTCTTATACAGAAAGACTAAAAAGCAAAGCTATATATGGAACAGTTAATGAAAATACCCTGACTCAAGGTTTTTCAGATCCTAATCCCAATTTTCTGGGAGCAATTGTTCACTATTCACTAACTCTGTGTTTGCCACAAATTTATAGAATATAATTACTTCAAATAACAAGAATCCTCATTTATATATGCCACACATTCACATGTGATGTTGAACAGAGAAAGGAAAGTCCCTGTAACTGTATTAGTTTACAGTCTGTTATGGCTTGTGTCTAGATGCCCCCGCAAAGCCTCATGCGGTCATGGGTGGGGCTTTTTCAGACACGGCTTGATCTAGAGTGTGTGATTAATTTATGGTGCAATGCTTGGATTAAGGATTCTAGGATTAAGGGTGCATGATTACTAAATCAGTCCAATGATTGGTTTGGCATAGCACTAATCCCAGTAGCCTAGATAGAATATAAAAGGGGCAGAAAGAAACTACTAAGATCCCTTGCTTGCTTTGCTGCCTTCTGCCCGCCACGAACTGTTTCTCCTCAGTGATGCCCCTCTGCCATGCCACTCTACCTTAAAGCCAGCTGATGACGGACTGAAACCTCTACAAACTGTAAGTTAAATAAACCTTTCCCCCTTTAACTTTGGGTGTTGGGCATTTTGTCTCAGCAATGAGAAAAGTAACCAAGACACAATCTTCTAGACAGATTGACGCTAGAATCATAGCTGAGTTCATACATGGCTTTCTTCAACATACACTGAGCGTGTATTATGTGATATACTTCTGCAAGTCTATGGGGATATAGCATCCAGCAACCCCAAGAGTCACTTATGGTGTGCTAGGTGATAGAAACAATTTAATAGAAAAGTATTTGTAGAGTGTGAGTACTGATAAAGTCATGAGGTGGTTGGATATCAAGTGTTCCTACACCAAAACAACATTATCAGTAGCTTTGGTGGTAAAAAAAAAAAAAAAAAAAAAAGGAGGGGCTAGGAGTAAAGCAAAGAAAAAGGAAGAACTATGACATTCAAGACTTACACAGATCTACTTATATCTGAATGTATTTGAAGTTCTTTCTACCTCTAGGCTTCTAAACTACAGAAACTACAATGGTGATATGAAGGCAAGATGATATAGGCTTTTATCAAGTGTTATTCTATAGAGTTTCTGAAAATTATTTCAGAAAGTTCTTATATAAATAAGTGAGATGACAAATGCAGAAGAACTTTTATACATTGAGAGGCTTCACTTAATCAAAATAGTGTCTTCTTAAAAATATGTACTTTTTAAAGAATAGTTTTGGATTTATAGAAAAATTGAGGAAAAAATATAAAATATACATGTTCCTCTAAAATTAATGTACTGTATATATGGCAATTTCGTCTATAATTAGCATCATAGGTTAGTATGATACATTTGTTGTAATTAATAAATCAATACTGATACCTTATTAACGAAAGTCCACAGTTTATTCAGATTTCTTTAGATTTTACCTAATGTTCTTTTCTATTCCAAGATCCAGTCCAACATACTACATTATATTTAGTTGTCATGTCTCCTTGGCTCCTTTTCTCTATAACTTTCTCAAGGTTTCCTAGTTTTTGATGACTTTAATAATTCAGATAATTACTTAATATATTCTGTAGGATACCTCGCTATCGGAATTTTACTTATTGTTGTTCGAGACAGGGTCTCACTATGTACTCTGGGTTGACTTTGAACTTGCTGTGTAGCCCAGGCTGGCCTCAAATTCATGGCAATTCTCCTGCCTCGGCCTTCTATGCCGTCACATCCAATTTCCCTAATATCAGATTTATTTGACTTTTTTCTCATGACAAGATCAAGGGGATCTTACGGGGAGAAAGAAGTTGTTTTATACATTTCTTAATACAGTAGATTTTCTTGTTACTCTCTGTGCTATAATTTTGGGGTCATTTTTGTGTCCCCTCAGGATCTATTGTGATTAGAGGTTTGGGAATTGCTGTGGGACTTTTTGGAGATGTGGCATCTTGAGAGGTCCTTAGTCACTGGACGCGTGCTCTTGGAAGGTAGTTCTTTTGTGACTCTCATAACAAGGTTGTTACAGAAATCTGAGTTTGGCCTGACCAAGTCTCTCTCTCTGCTTCCTGTTTGGAGATATGGGTGGTCAGCTACTCTGACACACGCTCCTCCATTGCCTTGCACCCTCATGAATTCCTCTCCAGAATTCAGTTTGCGTCACCATACTTTTGAGTCTGCAAAACTGAGAGCTAAATAAACTTTTTTTCTTTATAATTAGTCTGTATCTGGGATTTTCTTATACACTGAAAATTTGACAGGTTCAAAAAATTAATACTATAATTTGCCTGAAAATATTGAAGTGTCGTTGGAACTGGTTTATGGGGTGAAGTCAGGAGAGCTTTGAAAAGGATCCTAGAATGTTATGGGTAATTTTGGTGAGGGTACAGAACAAAAAATCTAGGGAACTAGTTCCACATGAAAATGAGGATTCTATTGGAAACTGAACAAAAGAATCTAAATGCACTGTATCCATGCACTAAGACTTTGTGAAAGGCCAAACTTCCAAATGATGGACTAATTTATTGTTAAAGGAGATTTCAAAGCAGCAAAGCATTCAGGTTGTGGCATGGGGATCATTTACCAGTTTATTCAGTTTTCCAGGGAAAATCTGGACCAAAATGAAGCAGGGAGAAAAATTTAGAAAAATTGCTATCTGGCAATAAAAAGGAATTTTTAAAAATTATGTAAAGGTGTGACCAAGGAGAGTATAGTTGAGTGGAAGCTTTCTAAAGAGGTTAGTACAAATAAAAAACAAGTCAGGTGATTTGCATCGGAACAATAGGAAATATGCCACCACAGCATCTCAGAAATTTCCCTGGGCAGAATTGTTTTAGGAAACAGCACCAAGGTACACTGCATGCCATGGGTCTTCTGAGAATTCTAGCTTCCCTGTGAAATGCTCTTCGCAGCCACAGCTCGAGTGGATTTGGGCACAGCTGCAGCCATGCTCAAGAAAGCCCAGGCACAGCTCCCGGCAGCTGCAGACCTTGATGTAGTCCATGCAGTGATGATTTCGCAGGTTACTGGGTCGTGATCTTCTACTGAGATTTCAAAGGAAATCCTGGAAGGCCAGGCAGTGTGCTGTAGGGTCAAAGTCTCCAAAGGGACCCCCTAATGGGACAGGGCCCGGGGGGAGCTGTAGGGGTTAAGCCAAAGTGGAGACTAGAGACAGGTAGAGAAAATAGCAACATGCCACATCAGACTAGGAAAGACGCAGATGTCTGCTTACAGCCTCAGAGAGCATGCATGTGGCCTGTGACCGCAAAGCCACAGGGACACAGTCGGCCAAGCCCTGTGGGGCTCACCCCTACTAGCAGTGTATTCAAGAGACTGGTTTCGAGGCATTAGAATTTAATGCCTGTGTTTGCAGAGTTTTGGTCTTACTTTGGGTGGATTCTTCCTTTCTACTTGCCTTTTTTCTCTTTTGGGGGATAGAAATGTTTACCATCATGCCTGACCCATCATTATCTTGGACTTGGTTTTAGATTCATGGGGGACAACATCTGAAAGAGTTTGCTGTGCATCTCAGACGAAACTTTGAACTGGACTTTTAAGCAATGTTGTAACAGTTAAGACTTCGTGACTTTTAGGAATGGAATGAAGGTATTTTGGATGATGAAATGAACTTGAATCTTCGGAGCATGCTCTCGGAAGATAGTTTTAGTGGGACTCTTGGGTAGTTCTTGCAAGAGGGTTGTTATAAAAGCCTTTTTGGTCAAACCCAGTTTCTATCCATTTATTTAGACTTTTTGTTTCATTCATCAATTGTTTTAAGTTTACTAAATATACATTCTGTACATATTTTCTTATATTTATGCCTAAGTATTTGATTTTATTTTTTGCTATTGTGAAGGGGATTGTATTTTTTAATCTCAAATTCCAGTTATCCATTGCTCGTAAGTAGGAAAGTAATTACCTTTTTTATATTAACCTTATATCTAACAACTCTTAATGACTTATGATTTGTAAGAGGTTTTGTCTGTTCTTTGTAATTTTTATGTTGATCACCATGTGATCTGTGAAAAAAGACATGATTTCTTTCCTCTTAATTAGCATGTCTCTTTTTTCCTTTTGTTGCCTTGTGCTAACTCAGACCTTCAATGTGATGTTTAACAGGAGTGCTGAGAGACGATGGAAAATTATAACCTTAACTACTTAGAGCCAAGCGATCCAGAATCGTGTCCAGGTTTAAATTTTGAAAGCTATCTTTTCAAACACAGTTATTTCAACAGTCTTACAGTTTGTTAATGTTCAATTTAACTATATCTTATTTCTTATATGTAGAAGAAAACTTTATTTCTAACACAATTACTTTTGTGAAATTGTTTTCCCCCAGTGTGACTTTTCAAAATAGAAAAGGTAATCTACAGAATGCAAGAAAAATTTGTAAATCATATATCTAAAAAGATATTTGTATATTTGTATCCAGAATATATAGAGAACTCCTAAAAATCAACACACACACATACACACACACATACACACACACATACACACACACACACACACACATCCTGATTGAAAAATGAACCAACTACCTCGAACAGACATTTCTCCAAAAATATATGAATAACCACTCTGCACATGAAAACATGTTCAAATCACTAATCAATAAAAAATACAAGTGAAAACTATAAATAGATACTATCTCATACCCATTAGCATGACAAACTTTAATAAAAATCAGAACATAACAAGTATTAGTGAGAATATGGAGAAACTGGAATCCTTGGGCACTGTTAGTGGAAATATAAAATGATACAGCTTCTGTGGAAAATAGTGGTTCTTCAAAAAAGTTAAAAATAGAATTACCACACAATGCCACAATGCCACTTATGAGTATACACCCAAAAAATTGAAAGCAAGGTCTTCAAGAGATATTTGTACAATCCGTGTACATGGCAGAATTATTCACAAGAGTCAAAATGTGGAAGCTCCCTGATACTCTACTAATAAATGAATAGATATGCAAAATGTGATATAGATAGATAGATAGATAGATAGATAGATAGATAGATAGATAGACATGCATATTATGAATTCCTAAACAGGAAGGGTATTCTGAATTGTGCTACATGAATGAAACTCGAGAATATTAGGCTAAGTGAACTAAACAGTCACAAAACCACAAATCCCTATACAGTATGACTCCACTTATATTAATACTTAGAGTAATCAAACTCATACAGACAGTAAAATACTGCATGTCAGGGGCGGGAAAAAAGGGAGGAATAGAGGAGTTATTTAATGGATGCAAAGTTTCAATTTTACAACATGTGTTTTGGAGATGGAGGATAGTGAAAACTGCTGGACAGTGTGAATACATTTAATGACACTAAATGGATAATTAAAAACTACTAATGCAATGTATTTTTGTTACATGTATTTCACTGTGACAGAAAACTGATAAACCTTATGTACAACATTCTTAATAAAGAATATAATGTCAATATACTGATTATAAATTCAATCAAAAACAAAGTTTTTGAATATTAAAAATTATGCAAAGGAAATAAACATGAATATAATCTAGCTACATAGGAATTGGAAGAGCATCTGACATGATGGTCTTTCCTATTAGTCTGTAGCTTTATATATTTAAAAAAAAAAAAAAAAGGATATAGCAGTTGCCATGGCAAAATTCTGGCTCTGCTGAATGCTGAAACCTGGAACATAAGCCTTGGATCTGATGAAACTATGTAATTTTGAAATGAACAGGCATATTTAACAGTCAATTACCTAATTCCCTTTACATTCTAGCATATATAGTTGTTCTGTTTAACTCAAAAGAGCACATATTTGAATTAAAGGTATACTAAATAGCCATGAAATCAGAGATTTAATTTTTAATATTAGTAATCTATAATTTAAACATTTTAAAGGCTATAAATTATTGAGGAAGAAGTTAAAGAAATTATCTATGTCTTTTTTCCCAGAGACTGGCTCTGTAAGAAAATTTATCATTACATTAACAAAAATACAGTGCTTTGTCTTCTTTTACTTCATAGATTATACAGCGATTTAAACATTTTTCAGTAACATGAAGCACATTGCCATATATCCATAGCTATTCAAGTGGATAATTCTCAAGTTTTTTGGTCATTGAAATTCATTTGCATTCATCTCAGTATACAGAAGTATAATGAATGCATAGTATTCATGTTGATGACATATACTCCATAAAAGTTTAATTGTCATTCTGCATTAATTAAGCCGGAATTAATGAACACTTTCAAAGTTTTGCAACAGTTGAATCACCAGTTCCCATCAAGCATGACTGCAGTAGAATTAGCTCATTCTGAATGCTAAAGTCATCCACACAAAAAAATTAAAAAGCAAGAAAAGAGATGCAGAGAACCTCAATTAAAATGTTGAATAGGCCAGTGCATGGGCAGAAATGCCAAATCCCAAGGAGAATTTGAATCTAAGATCAAATCCTTTGCTCTAAATTCTGTTGCAAACAGTGTGAAATAGTCTTTTTCTTTCAAGTTTTCATTATTATGTAAAAAACGAACACTGAAATGTGAAAATTGCCTACATTATACCATGTTGGGAGATGCATCTGCATTCAGGGCTGACTTTCTGACTGGTTTAAAGATGGTGAGTTGATGGGGTGTAGAGTAAACCTGGGTTGTAATGCTGATGCCTTTATTTGCTTTCAATTCCAGAGCTAATCCTTTCTGGAAAACCTTGTTCTCCTTTAGAAAACCTTCAAATGTGAGATTTAACGACATGGAATGACTCATCCAAGTTGCAAAAGGAACCGGGAAGAAGATGTACAATTTCTGACTCTAAGTTTAACACCCCTGTCCACTGCATAACTAATGCTGCCTTCGAATAATACAGAAAGAATAAAGGAGAATTGAAACCATCTACTACTCCTGTCTACATTAACGTGACTTTACTACTCTACTGCCCTCACCAATAATACTTTTGTATTCTAGGAAACTCTTACCGAGGAAGACACATGTAATAAATTACTTCATTGATTATCGTAGGAACTTCAAGTCTTCACCAAACAACAGTTTTACATCTCAAGATTTTGTGATCTATTGTGTAAACTCCTCCTCTTTGTTTTCTCCAGTGTTTAATTATTCATCAGATCTTTCCACAGCCCTGACCAAACAAGCCTTCCCCATGTCTCAACTCCACACCAAACTTCGCTCCTTTGATATGCCACTAAGAGTGTTGTAGTGCTCCTGCAACAGTAAATTAGCTTGACTGAACTAGAATCAAATATCAATCTATTTCCAAACATATTGAATTTGACTTGCAGAAGGAACTTACAGATACAAAAGGGCTGTTTGCCTTTTTATATTACCTCAATCAACATCCTCTTAGGGAGATTCCTGATCCTCTTCTCCAAATCTGAATTTAACATCTGTGGAATCAGAGAGCCCTGGGCAGTCATCATGGGACTACGCCAAAAAATCTATAATACCTTAAGCTTTTAGGAAGCATAAAAATAAAACCACCTTACTACTACCCAGGTACCAAACTAGAATGTTGCCATTAGCCTGCAGGCTTCTGTTCCATGTCATCCTGCTGCCTCTCTCACCTCCTAGAGATGGCACCGCCCTGTTTTGTGGGTCATAGCTGTTTTTTCAAAATAAAGGGTAAAATGATTTTAGTACATATGCATTTATGCCTACATAATATGCTTTCAAATTAATCTCTAGCCTCTAGAAAATAGAATTGTTGTTTTGTAACTTCCCTTTCACACTGAATATAGTGTTTCCAAGATTTACCACTGTGTGGACAGCTATAGTGGTTTCATTTTCAATGTTATTTTCAAAGCAGTTTTCATATATTTAGGGGGTTATAATCATGTTTAAGTGATTGCTCTTAAAAGAGAGGAATACTTCTTAGGGAAAACAATCCTCTCCCTTCACTGGTAGGATAATGCGATTGACTTTTATAGACTGTGAAGAGAAAGGCCACCCCTGAAATATCAGGAGGAGAAAGACTGAGGATGAGAAGCTCTATTTCTCTGCTGTACTGGGGTGGGGAAGTGGCACAGTGGACCTGGCCACTGGAGAGTGTGCTGGGACCTTGATAATGGCCCAGGTCCTGTTTAGCAGACTGAGACCCAGAGACAAAGACATGAAGGAAAAAAGGGCCATAAAGCACCAATGTCTCGTCGTGTACTCTTTGATCTTCTGTGTTTTATGGTTCCCTTCTACCACATCCTACTCTCGTGTAGAAGTCTATTACTGGCAAGACCTTGTGTTTGTATGTCTTTAGCATGTGAAATAGGAGAGGCAGTAACACCCCAAGGCAGCTGCAGGAGGGAAGATAGTATTACAGGATGGAGAATCCCAGGAAGTAATATGAAGCAAGCACTATCTATGTACATGAAAGAGGACAGACCTGCTCAAAAGCAGGGAACAGGCGTCTCACTAAAGACTCTATAATCTGTGGGATAGGGATGAAATCAGGTCATCTAGAGAGTGCAGGAAAATGTAAGACCTCAAAAGGCTAAAGACTTAGGAGCCACCAATCATACAGTGAATATAATTAGAGTATTTTCCATCTTCCCAGGGGAACTCTTAAGACTGGTTTGTTTTCTATTTCTTCCCCTATCTCTGCATTGGTATTTTAAGAATGAATGAGTGAAATGAATAAATAACTTTTGGAGCAGAAATAAATACTCCAGAAAGATCAAACTGGAAAATACAATGATGGAGGTTATATACCTAGAATCTAAAATGGAGTGGCGAATAAAAGAAAAAAGGTGAGACAGAAAGAAGAGGATTCAGAGGTCTTCACGTTCGAGACATGCCACTAGAGTCAGGAAGTAAAAGGGCTCTTGTTTCTGCAGTCCACATAAAAACCCACCAGTTCTACCAATTTCACCCTTCAGACTGACGTTTGTCCTTACCTCTAACTAATGGAGTCTGTTTGCATCAAGAGTTATTCCCCACTGAAAATATTTTTTGTGTTGCAAAAGTAAGACAGGGAAGAAATATCTGAAACCAGGTGGAGCCATTAACCACCTATTAAAATCATGGTGCCCTATTGAGTCTTCTTGTGATTGAACCTGCAGGATGCCAGTTATAGACATGAATTGAGTTTCCTTCTAAGAATTTTGGTTTTGTTTTATTCTTATGATCTCTTATCCTCAGTTCTTCTTCCTTTATTTACTAATTTTCATTCCTGAAACAGGATTTAAAATATAATCTCTTGATCAATATATCTGGGCAGTATCCAATTCCAAATAGAATATGCAAATTAAAAGCACATTAGGGGAATAAACATTACAGAGAATTAAAATATCTGCTTTCTTCATCTCTGAAGGAACAAATATTCATCTCTAAAAGAATAAAACAATCAGAATGTTTTCCAGACTGTAATAAGTTTAAAATTTATATTCATACTTGATGTAAATCAAGTTTAGGGCCTTACTGTTTGAGTGTGTCCTGTGGGCCAAACAGCAGCTTCACCTGGGCACTTGCTAGAAATAGAATGCTAGAAGTAGATAGAGTGAATCATAATCTTCATGTTTATAAAATTTCCAGATTATTAGGGTACACACAAAATTTAAAGGGCGCTATTTAAGAGCACTGACTAAAACTGTCAGGTTTATCTTGGGAAAGTGAGTCTCTGAAAGGTCCACATAGAGATCCTCTGACCATAGCACCCCTCCTTTACCATAGCACTTCAGTTTGTGCTTGTACTTTTCATGTACTGAGAACCCATGCCAAACTTTAAAAATGTAATCTTTTGCTCAGAGAAAGTTTGAAAGTCATCACTCATTGCAGCAAATAGACTATGTTGACTACCCTAGGATATTTCCCTATCTGTAGGCAAGTCTGCTGGTGAATAGATTCATATATATTTACAAGGCATGTTTGAAAAATCTGGTGAATGTTTACATTTTTAAAGATTTTTTACAGTAAAAGACAGGCTACCATGGATCCCTCTCAGTTGATTTGAATACAATTATCCCATCCTTCTTGCCAGTTCTGAAGCAGATTTTTGAAGCAGTTCTGGAAGTGATCTTCCATGTGTGTCTTTAGTCGTACTGTCTTGGCTGCCTCCGTGTCCTGAATCAGCTCAAAAGGTTCACTTTGCATGGTCGTTTCAACTTGGGGGAAGAGCCAGAAGTCACTATGTGCCAGATTCAGCAAATAAGGTGGATGAGGACATACTGTAATATTTTGACAAACCTGCCTTTCCATTGGACGGTACTTACAGCACCATTCATGATTTTTTTTATCACACTTTGTAAAGACACTCAGAAGACTTCCAGAACTGTTTCAGATAGTGGCGAGAATGATAGGATACACCTGTTCAAAGCAAGGAGTATTGTGAGGGTAGATTGATGGCAATGTGTCTTTTAGTGTAATGTTTTGAATTTAAACATCCACTGTACATTTTGGTCACACTTAACATATCTATTTTATCTAAAGATACTATTCTTATTTATTAACACCTTACATTATCTTAAAAATACATGTAGATGTCATTAAAAGACTAAGCATCTATATAAAATTGGAAATTTTAAAAAGCAAAAGGTGAGCCTGATGTTAGCAAATGGAAGAAAAAAGAAGGAAGAAGAATAATTCAAGCTAAATCATAGCAACTAGAGAAACAGTAGCTTTCCACTCGCAGGTGGACAGCAACAGCAAATATTCAGAGCAGAGAAACAGAAAAAAAAAATGTTCTAAGGGATATCACGCTGACTTCCACGCACTGCCGTAGCTGCTGGTCTATTTGTCTGTCGCAGGAAGCAGAGTGTAATGGGTTATGCCATTTTATAACCATAATAATGTCCTGAGCCACAGCAGCTGCCTTGGCCTGTTGCTGTGACCTCAAACCCAACAGATGAGGACTGAGAAAGGAACATTGGATTTGGCAATTAGGTCGTTATTGGTAACCGTGGAGAGAGCAGCTTTAACTGAATAATAAGGATGAACTATAAACTGCTAGAGGGTGAGAAATGGAAGTTAGCAGAATGGCAAATTTAGATACTTTTTCACTCTAATGAAAAATTTGCTAAGAAAAAAAGTAATTTGAAAAGATACTAAGTTTAGGAAGGATTTTAAGTTGGTAGAAAGCTAAGCAAATTTATAAATTAAAGGAAACAAAAGCAATAGAGAGGATTGAAGAGGAAAAATATGAAGGCAATAGAGATAATTCTCATAGGAGATTTACTGACATGGGTGGAAACGATGGAATCATTTATGGTTTATTCTGTTTTTGGCAACTATTTAATTACAAAAAACTTCAACATATAGTGAAGTTGAAAAGACTTTCCAGTGAAAATCTATATACAAACCACCATATTCTGTCATTAATATCCAACTCTTCATCACAGATCAACGCATCTATCTACCACTCAACTCTTTCATTAATGCATCTTACTTTCATGCATTTCAATGTTAAGCCTTTTGCCCCCAAATTTTTCTTATGCATTTCCTTGACTGGAGTTCAAAATTCCTTTACAATACTTTGAGGTAAAATTTACATACAATGAAATGTAAAATCTCATGTGTATATTTATTGAATTTTGACATATGCACATCTCTGCATAATCCAGACATCTATCAAGATACAGAATCTTCCCATTATTCCAGGAAATTCTTTCATACCCATTCCCACTCAGACCCTCCCCCCACATCTCCACAGACGTTCATGTGAATGGCATAATATGATATGAATTAATTTATTAAGACTTCCTTCACTCAAAAATGTTTCTAAGGGTTACTCATACTGCTAGGTGTTTCCATATTAAATTCCTCTTTAGTGCTGAAGTGTTCTCTTGTTTAGATTCTCCCACCAAGGACACCTGTGTACCTCAAGTTGCTAAGAACATTCTTCTACAAGTCTTTGAGGGACATGTCTTTTTATGTACCCTGAGTAAATATTTTAGAGCTGAATTATTGGATTTTAGAGTATTCCTGGGTTAAAAGGCCTATGTTTTCCCAAAGTAATTTTACTATTTTAAATAATGTATGAGTGCTCGCTTGGGCAGCACATATACTAAAATATTAAATAATGTATGAGAGTTCTTTCGCCAAACCTTCTCCAATACTTGGTATTTTTTTGGTCCTGCCATCCTGCTGGGTGTGTAGTAGAATCTTGGTGTATTGGTAACTGTGGGTTTTCTTTATTTTATTTTCATAAATTAATCTTTCATAAACTATTTTATTTTTAGAAAGGAATCTCCCATGTCATTTATATAAACCTTAATATTATGAGCCAGGAGAGGGGATGCATGCCTATAACCCCAGAATTCTGGGAGACTGAAGCAGAAAGATTGTGAGCACAGCCTGAGCAAATTAAGGAAATCCTGTCTCAGATTTAAAAAAAAAAAAACAAAAAAAAAGCTACATAATATTATAGCCCTTTTAACATGAGAGTGGTAGTCTGTTTTCTCATGCAGAATCAACTCCTTACAGGCAAAGGCCATGTATTAGTCTTTATTTTTATACTACTATTTAACCCGGTGACTGTGTTCAATAAATGCGTGTTTAATTTAATTGGACCAAACACATTCCTGCTGGCAGTTCTATCAGTGGATAAGTCAGCATGGAGGCATCTGCGGGCCCCTTTTCTTTTGCAGAGGATCTGTTTGCCAGTGGCAATAGGAACAGAGAAAAGAATTACAGTCCCACAGTAGGAAAAAACAGCATGGCATGTTCCAACTGAAGGCAGATAGAGGCTGAGTCTACTCTGCCTAATATTCAGACATATAATTCAGAATACAAACTTGCATATGAGATGAAAGTTTCAAGTGGTTTTATCAATTATATTTCAGCCATCTGGACTTTTGCTAATGGATTCTACAGACAACTACAATGTGGACAATAATCAGAAAGTAAAACACAGCATCCAGGGAGTAACAAAGGCTATTTTATTTCCTTCAAAACAGCATGAAGCTGAAAGCTAAAGGCTGTTTTATTTGTATGCAGTAATCCCCAAGAAATGTAATGAAATTCCTGAAGCATATTATTGTTCTTGTGACATATCGAGATGAGAAGAAGAAGAAAACAAAGGCACAGCTTTGACTCAGAAGCACCTGAAAATAGTCATATACACACTGTGTCTGCCACGCCTCTGAGTTTAGTCACACGGGTCTGAAATATGTTTTGTCAACGCGCATCCAAGAGCACATGGAAGAAGAGTAAACTTTACAAACAGTATAGAGCTGATAAATGCAGAACGATTTGTGAAATTCTGATAAATCAAAAATTATTTTTGTTATATATGAAATGCATGGTATGTAGGAAGACATTCTCATATCATCCACAGATTTGTCTAGTCTGTCTAGTCCAATATTTTTATAAGCAATTATAAGATAGGAGGAGATAGCCATGCACCAAGATCTGATACATGCTGCTCAGAATACGATGAGTGAGAAGGAAGCAATTCTGTCTGGGTTCATTTGATGATGCTTTTCATTCTTCTGCTAAGATCTGAAAGATAACCCTCAAATTAGGAGAAGAAAGTGGGAGAAAAAGTGTTGAAGGCATAACACAGCCAAGTCTGCCAGTGGTCCACAAAGTCTTTCTATCTGGCAGGACCTCTAGGAGAGCATTGACAGGAACAAGGCTATAGATTGTAGCCCTTTTTGCATTCAAGAAAAACCATGTGTCATTCTGAACATAGGAATGGGAACAAAACTGATGTCTTTTACCTCTGCATCAGGATGTCTAAAAAGAAAGAGTGGTTTATCTGCTGTATTTCTTCCCCTGGATCTGAAAGCGAATGATTCCAAGGTCCTCAGGTGGTTATCTACAGGTGGAAGAAAAAAGTCCTTGGACCACACTTAGGGGAATGAGGCCCCCTCCCGAGGAATTCCTGCAGCAAATGATTAAATGAGTGGAACTTTTATTTCATTTAGCTACTGAAGTTTTTTGGAGCCAGGCAGAGCTGGGTTAAAATTCTAGCCTTTTTATTTCATTTTTTTCCCCAGTGATGTCAGAAAGTTCATGCATCTAGAAAAAAAAATGAAATAAAAAGGCTAGAATTTTAACCCAGCTCTGCCTGGCTCCAAAATCCAGACTCTTACAAATCTACCTCGTAAGATAAGTCATAATAGAAACGTTTTAGAAATATGAGTAACCCTAGAGATAATTAAGTCCAAAGTTTCCTATTCTGTGAAGGAAGACTATGAATATGATTTAGTCATGTTCACATAGGTCTTTGAGAAACACATTTGAGGAAGCAGATGTACTATTCTTTTCCTTTCACCATTTCATAAATGAACAGTATTTATTTTAAAAATCTCCACTCATAATATATGTCTACCTTTACAAGAAAGATATCCTCATGATAGTAAGAATTTGCACATCACTTTATCGTGAAAGGTTTGGCATTGTTTATTCCTAGGGCAGGAAGAGTTTTGCATGTCACTGTCTCTGCTTTGTTGTCATTTGTGTTTTCTCTTTTGTGTGTTACGAAGCCTTCCACCCATTGGAACAAGTTAGTCAAAATTCTATAGCGCGAAACAAAACTCTTCAAAATAGAATCAGAAATTGTAGACATTCAGAAAACTCTTAGATCTTTTGCAAATGGGAAGGGGATCAAGAGATGAGGGCAGAGGAGGGGAAAGCGATGTAAAAAAATTGAGATGTATTATGTACACATACCAACGACCCACAGTGAATGTCATCATTATATACTGAAGACAGTTACTAATAAAAATTAAAATTAAAAAAGAAAATGTTAGAGTTTTCATATTATAAACTATTTGTTTTACAGGTTAAAAAAAAAAAAACTGAACCTCAGGGAGTTAGAGTAATTTTCCCGAATGTACACAACTAATCATTAACACAGCTGAGACTAGACTGCCGATAATATCTACCTTTTTCCCACCAAAAATAAAATATGAATTTTAAAACCTTTTTGGCATCAAAATACACTAAAATCAAGAAATTATGGAAGTTAATAATAATAGGACAGTGCTTGTTGATCTGCATATTTTTCATGGTTAGGAGGAAGTCATCATAATCAAAGAACATAAGAGGAAATAATTATGAAACTTTGGGATTAATAATCACTATAAATGTTCAGTGTAAAATTAGTTTCATTACTAAAATTCTAAATAACTATCTCTATTACATCTATGACTCTGCTGTGGTTACATCTCTTCAGAGGTATTAAAGAAGGCTTTGTTCTAGTTACAAGAAAGTACACTTAAGCCTAGTTGTTTTGCTTTTTCTCATCATATTCCCATGAAGAATCATCAAAGAATATGTCGGAGAGAACAAAACCTCCCACAAGATTCTCCCTCACTGTGCAATTACCAAAAAGGTAGTATTATTCATTTATGTTATTTGCTTCCTGTTCCAATTTAAGAAACCAGAGTGTGAAATTATTAATCATGGTCTCTGCAGCCCTCTTCCAAGTGGGGAACCAGCACTGAGAAGCCCTGGAGTGCTCGATTCGTTCCCAGTTTTGGCTGCTCGGGACTCATATCTGTTAATTCAGCAGCGAGTGTTTGATGGGAAAAGTCTTTCCAGGGGCTTCTAAACAATACTTCCAACAATAGAAAAAATGTGTTTTCGCTCTCCAGGAAAAAAGGTGAACCATTACTTTCATAGTGTTATTCAAAGTCTAAGAGATACAATGAAACAAGCAATTGTCAATTGAGGAGAGAAAACTGGAATAGGAGAGAGACTTACAGGAAAGAGAATAAGATTATCCCAATCGTCAGCACAGTGAATTTTGGTGAGCCAAAGTATGTTGAAAAGTATAGAAGTTTGGTAGGTTTTGTTTAACAACATAGAGAAAGTGAGGGATCTATGATCTAATTCTTCTTTGTACCATAATTTGGACAAGAAAGTTTTCAGTCATTACTGAAACTAGAAAGTTTCAACGTGGGTTTCAGAGGGCACCTCGCTCGACTACTTTCTCAAAAAGTCAAAGATTTTGGATAGATCTGGTAAACATTCAGATACTAGTTTTAGTAGGGCCCATACAGAAAACTTGCTTTATCTAGTTCCTTAATTTCTAGTCCTCACGTTTAGTTACTATCCCAAGCAAAGACTATTCTACACATCTATTGTGCCCTGCTCTTAATATTAACACAGCTTTTGTACTATCCAGTTATACTATCCCATGGCCGCAATCTTTCTACTTTATTTAAATATTTAAGTTAATATTTAAAGTTTTTGAAGACTTTAAATTGTATGAGGGAGGCATCTTAAGCCTCGAGATCATCAAAGCATTTAGAAATTTGAGCACACTGCTAGTTACTATAAAAGGAGCAGAAATGAGGTTTCCATATTTTCAGACACAAGTTCTTGTCCATAATCTTAGCAATGGAAAGCAGTCTATCCAGATGTTTGGCTCCCAGTGACCATTTCAACACTTTGTATTAAGTCATCATTGGCTACCTACACAGGCACAGACCAGGCTGACTGGTCACCCAGATTCTGACACTGAGTAGCTGTGGCAAAGGAATACCACTTGCAAGTTATAAATAAACTCCTTCACTCCATTAATAAGACACTTAATCTCTTTGACTGAAGACTTTACAAAAGCTCCATTCCCCTCAGCTGGGCTGCACACAATATCCACTAGAAGGAAACATGAAAACAAAATGATAGAAAATATATTCGATTTATCAATGTGATCATGAAATAATGTAATGGGAGAGGGGCACTTTACAAGTATAATTGTGCCGATTCTGTGGATGAGAGAATAGAAAGTGCTATTAGCTGTTAAATGCATCAGTTAATACAGAGGATGCTTACTTTCATTTGAGCATCAAGGATTGTTTTGATGCAACATGATGCTGCAACACAGATGTCAGGCAAATTATGCCTTTTAGGTCTGGCCGCAGCCCTTTCTAAATTCCGTGGCAATATGGCCTGATTTTTCCATTCCAAATTGGCTAGGAGAAAGCAGAGAGGATTCTGAAGGAGGCATCTTTGCAAGAAGAGTGTCTCTCACGATTTAATTTCCATAGCAATTTAAGGAAATGATGTGGAGGCGGGGACAAGCAGCAAGATGGTAGAATAATTGCTCAGATCTGACAGGGTGTGAGAAAGCTGCACATTCTCATGTGCATAACATTAACCTCCACACATTTCAAAAATGGCCTCTTTATTCAGCAAAAATATTCTCAGCATCTATGAATAGTTATTTGGAAACTGAGTGGCATCGTGACAGGTCAGAAAAAGCCACAGGGCATAACAATATGTATTTTTTTCGAACACAACCTGAAGTTTCTTGTAACATCAAGTAAGGTGTTTTCAAAATGTATTCTGACATCTCTCAAAGATTGTAAATTTGGGGTTCCTTCTGCCTTCTATTTCATTACAAATTCAAGGTGACAACAGTCAAAATAAAATCAAAGTGTGGCAATCAAATAGAATCAATTTTTTATACTAAAACATGGAACTCAAAACATGTAAAATATGGCAAAATTTTGGCTGCCAGCACTGACCTTGTATAAGATCGTCTGTTTATAAAGTTGGCAGTATGCATTACACAGAAAATACAAGGTAAAAAATGTTTCCAGTAACAGCTATGATACTCCATGAAGAAGAAACTAAAGCATTATTTATACCCTTGAAACTAGATACATAGGGGGTTGGCGCCAGCTCTGCCATTTCACCAATTATAAGAATTGTGTAAATGATTTAACCTCCTGGGATCTCCATTTCCTTGTCTGAAGCAGTAGTAATAATACCACTTTACAGGATTACCACGAAAACGAATGTCAACACAGGTGAGACTTCTCCCACAGGGCCAGATTACAGAAAGCTCTCAATAAATACTTGTTATTGTTTATTATCATCCATTAAAAAAAAAAACACTTATTTGCCCCCAGTCTTACAAAACTAGATTGCAACATTACAATTTACTAAAGGGATCTCATTGTGATTCCTATTTTCTTGATCATTAAAAAAAAAAAAATGGGTCAACTTTAGATAAAGCCATGCTGACCAAATTTCAATTCTTGTTACTGGATAAAGTCTGCTGATTCACTCACTGTAACATAACCTGAATCCTGGCAGTAAAAACTCAAAATTTAAGTCCAAATTTCAATAGGAACGGAGCATGGTGGTGTGTGCCCATAATCCTAGCACTCAGTAGGCTGAGGCAGGAGAATTGCTGTGAGTTCTAGACTGGCCTGAACCACACAACGAGACCCTATCTCGAAAAAAACAAACAAACAAAAAAAAGATTCAATAGGAATAAAAAAATTTAAACATTTTATTAGATTGAATGAACAAGGAAATTTTAAAAAGCAGATTTTAGGAAAAAGGCTTTTAAAGAAGATAAAATTTTAGACCACATGACTTCTTTATATTGAGAGGTAGAAAATACATCTCCATTCAGACCACCTCATTCCTCTGATAACTAGCTATAGGACTCCCCATAAAAATGTGGAAAAATGTCCAAGTTCATATCCGGATACACCAGACTTCTCATAATTTTGTCCCATTGACCTTGTAGCTCTGTTCACTACACATCTTAATATACCAACATATCACTAGAAGAGAGCTTCTTGCTTTACACACAGAAAAATTGAAGACCTCTGCGAATATAAATACTCTGTTTTAGATTCTCAGAATTTTCCTTCCCATTCTCATGTCACCTTCACATGTCCGAATCATATAAATTTCTAAATATCTGTGTGAATAGCACTCTTTCCACAAATTCATCCCAAATTCTCAGACTTTCCCTGAACTCTTAAAGAAATTCCTTATCTCTCTCTTGATGGGTTGTAATTGGCAAACATGTCTCTTTTCCTTGTATTGTTTTTGTTTATTCACGTCTTTTTACCAGACTCTGAAATCCTTAAAAGTAAGAACCGTGAGAGTCTTCCTCACGTGAGCAAGCATCAAGATAAAGTTGAAAGGTACAGATCTCAGAGAAAGATCTTTTCGACGTGGACACATTATTGCATTGACTATCGTGGGACCTTGCAAAAATTGCGTCTCTTCTCCTAGCCTTTATTTCTTTGCACGAGAAAGGTGAATAACTCTTTTTAAATGAGCAAATTAAACTACCTAACTGTACAAAACTCACAAAAAGATATGTCTTATTTCTTAACTACCAAGTCTGCTTTTCAGAAAACCAAAGGGCAAATTTGATAAGAGTTTGGACTAGGGAAAAGAGCTTTGAACTGAGGGACAGAAAATGTCAGACACAATCGTCCTGGCTCTGCTACGTGATACCTGAATGACCTTAGAACACCCCTCACTGTGGGAGCCTCATCTTCCACTTCCCCACTTGAGATGGCGGAAGCAGAGGTACCAAGTTTTTATAGTTTTTTTTTTTTTCCCCCTCGTGGTACTAGCAATAATCCAGCTCAAACTGTAAGCAAGGAATCAAGCAAAAATGCTTAACTTCAACCTCAAGCTCAGAGGACTGCGGTGTAGACCGTTTCGTGGAGCTGGAAGCCTGCAGTCCAGGTATCCTTTCTACAACCAAGTGCCCTCCTCAGAGGCTCCGTGGAAAAGTTGTTCTTCTAAGAAGCAACTTTGGTTCATACTTCTTTTGTGCCACTTTATCACTTTGTATTTTCATTTCTATCTAACCTGTCTCTGCCCTTTCACAGACTACCGAATCTTTAAGGTATCGGTCATATCTATTATTTTCACTGCCACATACACTTTCTGGCTCAATAGCTGTTCATTATGAAAGAAGAGAAAGAGAGAGGGAGGGACGGAGGCAGGCAGGAAAGAAGGAAGAAAGGAAAAAGGAAGGAAGGAAAAAAGAGAGACTGAAAGAAAGAGAAAGAGAGAAAAACTTAAAAGAAACAAAGCAATTATTAAGGCAAAGTAAAACAGAGTCTAAAATACATACAATCCCAACAGTGTCTACCTGATTAATTCCCCACTATGTAATGTTTTGCCTTATTTGAATGGTGAAAATGCTGTTTGCAGATGGTTTTAGCTTTGAATCTTGCTGTTCTGCTTGGGAGCGGTGAGTTATGGGAAGGAACAGGCGCCAGCTTCCCCTGTACCATCCATTTGCTCTTTCCAATCACGAGTATCTAACTACAGTATCTTACTTGTATTAACTCAATTAATTATCATAGCACCTAGTTACCACACCACCTACCAAGTAGATGATATAATTCCCATTTAAATATTAAGAAACTGATGGACGAAGAGGATAATTTTCACATGAAGCCACATGGCTAGGAAATTGTGAAAGTGTTAGTAATAGACTGTTCTTTGTTGAAAAGTGAGTTTCCATGGCCAGTATAGACCACCCCCCGTGCTGTACATTAGCACTCTCCTGACAGGCTCCTTTCTGCACACCCTCTGCCTATACCACACAGCTTTCTTCCTACACTCATCAAAACCCGTTTAAAAGATAGTTCACTTGAACAGATAACAAAACCTTCCACAGAAACCCCTTCTCAGGGTATTTGCACTCGTAAGAAAACAAAAAGGTCCTGGCATGTATCAGTTTAGTTTTTAATATTAGCAAATAAGGTAGGAAAGAACAATCACAACCACTCAAGGCTTCTAAAGTCACATGCACAACCTGGCATTCAGTTGACTTAGCACCCCAGGCCTCACCATGTCACATTCTACAACGGGGAACAATATCATCATCAAACAACCTATTATTAGGAGAAGACTATTACAATAACCAGGTGCACGGCTCACATACTTGGTTTATTAGCAGATGCCTCTGTCTAGCTCACAAGTGGATACATAAGATCAGAATGAGGCGAATGAAAAAATAATTCCTGACATTTCTCACAAGATAATTCTAAACCTCGAAGAGTCTAATTAATTTATCTGAAAATCCGCTGCAAGTTTTAAAAGAACTCTGATTCTAATACCTGTGACAACCAAGGTTTTTTGATGCTTTTCTTCAACAAACTCCTCTCCCTTTGATATATGTCAAGATATAACTATATAAATTAAAATAGCATAATTAGTATAACATGGACATATTTAGTGCCTTACATAATATTGCACAGCTGTATTTTGGACTGAAAAATTAATGAAATGTTTCCTATACTGGCATCAAATACATCATTTGTTCCATTTCGCTTTGGTAGTGCTTTGAAAGCCTCTTGAAATTTGGGGCACTCACTTGAAACTGATTTGATTATGCAATACACAGTTAATTGGTTTCTGCATTTGAATTAATTGCATAAATGTTCAAAGAGTTTTTAAAAAGGATTGTGCTTGGTTAAAATTGATGCCATGGGATACATCACAATCTTTAGCATGAACAGTGATATTGTATTTCCAAGGAGGTTTTTCTTCCTTCGGAATTTTCATATTTGCAAGCCTGTGACAAATTTGTTCTCAACACGGCTCCTTGCCAGGTAAAGCTATTTCATGTGTTCTGCAGAACAAGTTTCCTTGTAGATTCATTAGTTGCAATCATCAATAGTTTGCTGCAAACTGGAATAAAGTATCTCTACAATAATAGAGATATCTTCAAGCCAATAACATTGTAGCTGCAATTGTCTTTGAAATAATTATGGTATCATGTTGTAATCATGGTTCATACCAACACCAGTTGGACAGTGCTCTTCAAAAAATCATCATGCAAATTATTTCATTCAATTCTCCAGAAAAACACATATCACTTAAACATGGAAGGACCTATAATACCCATTTTGGAAATGAAAGAATTGATGTTTCACGAGGCTGGAATCGCTTGGTCATGGCCACGTAATCAATGGTAAAAGTGAAACACTTATGATACAATAAGCATAGATGATGGCATATAACCATCCCAGTTGTAGCTACTTATCAGCCCTCAAGAAGGAACATAATTACCAGAAATTTATAAAATTTTTGTTTAAGGCATTGAAAATATTGTATGTCCTGAAGTTGAAATTCAGATGTAATTCAGTTACTTAGTAAGTAGACCTACTTTACAGTCCAAAACCTGCAGTTCAACTTAATTTTTAAATTTTTCTATCTATTTCTAACGTCACAGAGACCCCAATAAATGACATACATGCTCTGGGTCATTCATTCATTCATCTCATAACACCTTCTAAGCTTCTCTGTGATAGATGCTGCTTTACATGTGGAAGACAGAGTGGCAATCGATACTGGGTGGATCTATGCATTTGAAGACCCTACAGCCATGAAGAGCCATTAAACAAGAAGTTAGCACTAAACTATGATGAGAATTATGCAAGATAGTTTTCAAGGAGCTGTGAGCTCTAACTTAGGTTCTGGCCTGGAAATTTCTCCTTACAAAGGCTGAAACATGAACAGTAAATAATAATGACCTATTTAAAGACAAGAGGGTAAATTAATATTTTATTTTATTTTTGGTTCTATTTTACTGCATTTTGTGAAAGAAAATAAATTTTATAATTGTATTTGTAAATTTAGAGATTTTAAGTCTCAATAATTTTGAAAGTATATTGTATCTTGAGTTTTTCCCTACCTAATTGTCTCAGTTATAACATGATCTAAAAAAAAAAAAAGATCTACTCACAAATTGTAGATTTGACTGCATTCTTAAACGATGATGTATCCCTTGTCCCAAGCATACAATCCATGCACACAACCATATCATAAGAAAGGATGACCAAGAAAATGCATATAAATCTGTGAAACTTCCAAAAATATTTTTGAAGTACAGATGCTACTGACCTCATACACTTTTCTGTTTAAAGACATTTTATATATATAGTAAAAACACCGTCAAAATCATCTTCTTTCTCTGGTGTTGGGAACAAAGAATTCATGATAAAAATTTGTACTGCTTCTTATAAACGCTTTTGGTTTTTCAAAGTGTCACTAAGAATTTTTGCAAGATGTGCATTATCTGTGCCTGAATATTCAGTAGCTACAGCACTATATTTTACATAACATCTGTTGGAAATATCATTATGTAGCACGGTACAATTCTAATTGATAGCATATTTTATAAACTAAGATCTAAATTTAAAATGTCTGTTTTGCATAATGGACAATATCAAGATTAGGCCAAGGATTATTTTCAGGGAAAGTAAAGTACAGTTAACATGAAGCACAAATAATATGTACAAGATGGAATATATTTTTAAAATACACCTCAAAATATTGATATGGTGCAACTTATTTGATTCACGAAATCTTAGAATGAACCTTAAAATGTTGATGAATATGTAAGAACCACAGAATGTCAAAATTGGATGTAACATTTTAAAGCCAAATTTCTCATTTTATAAATGAGTAAAGATTTAGTTAAGTCATTTATAGTGTATCTTGACTCAGTCTATTTCTTCTTGGACCTTACTACACTCCCAGCTTGCTTTATATTTCATAGAAAGTTCAAACATATTTTTAAGCAGATTTCAAATTATTCTTCCACCATGTCAGTGCATGTCTGTATTTCTACAGTGTTTATAAAAAGTAGAAGAGATCATTCACAACTCAAGAAAACTCATATTGTGTTGGTCACTGATTCTTGCTTTTTTGAGCATTGGATGGTTACTAGTTTGACATTCATTGCAAAGATATGTATAACACATTGTTAAAGAAAAGGAAAAGATAATCGATGGAAAGTCAAAAATATTAAGATCCTTAATTATCTTTATATTTCTATTTAACTAGCTATTATCACTATACCTTATATCTGGCCATCCACCTGTCCAAAAATCTACACATCTTTCCATGCATGATGTGTGTCAAAATGCCTGAATGTATCTACTTGCTCTACTTTACCATCTACAGACTTAAATTATTGCATTGTCATGAATGGAGAAGTAATCATAATCTTCCACACTGAATAGTTAAATCATTTGTTTTGCTTTGTTATTAAAAGTAAAGAATCACAACTCCTTTTCTTGCATGCCGCATCTCAGCAAGCTATGATGGTCCATCCTAACTGTTGGATGGAGGAGATGGAAGCAACTTTAAATCAAATCATGAAGAACAGATGGATCTGTCCAACACAGATTACACTTAATCTGGTTTGTAATTTTTATTACACAAGCTCACCCTGAAAGTGAACATGCAGTAGTAAACAACAAAGACTTCAAAACAAAAAGATGCCTTGTGTGTGGATGTGGAGAGTCAGCGGAGATTCAGCCTGCAATGAGATTCTTAGGAGACCTCCCAGCCACGAGGGCAGCACTCTGCCCTGTGAATAAGCATGCTGTAGAAAGCCAGTCATCAGGCTGAGGAAAGCCGGAACTATAGAGGCTTGTGCTGCATATCTTGTAGAGGCTGAGTATGGGGAAAATAAAGAGCAAGGTCTCAAATAAAAAGTTACAAATAAAAAAAAAAATCCAGTTACTAGGACTACAGTACAAGAATAAAAATCAAAAGGAGGTGAGCTGTTTCAAGAAAAAGGGAGAGTTCTTGGCAATAGGACCACACACATAAATCCAGGTCCCAAGCAAATCACAAGGTCAGAAAAGGGGATTCAACTTGTTCTGTTCTTATAATTCTGCCTTTAAATCATACTCCTAGTCCTAAATCTATCTCTATTTTTAAATCCAAGTGAAACATGTGGACACATGCCTATATGTGCATTATCAACTACTACTATATTTCATTTATTTATAATTTATATTTTTTCTTTAGATTTTTTAGATCCCCTTTCCCTGTCATAGCTAATCATTGTCACTATCTAAAAATAACAATATGAAAATTAGTTCCAAATTTATTCTATCACTTATTTCATGAATGGAATTTTCTTTGCCCTCACTAATCATTTGACAGATTAAACTTGGTAACTGTTCTGGTATTTAAAAAAGATCAAACTCAGGATAACTCCTCTCTGCTGTATAATATCTTTTGACCACAGTCTCAGTGATTACCTCAATGACCCAACCCTTTAAGCAGATACTTTAATTACAGTTTCTTTTTCTAAATATGCAACCCAGAAACAAAGAAAAACACTCAGGAAATAGGATAATTTCTGAGTCATACCTTAATATAACTACATTGTATTCTAAACTTCTGCTAGGTCAGGGGCATTATATTGTAGAAGTGATTCCTATGAAGGACCTGGCTGTGCAATGTCATAACAAGACACTTTTCCAAAGAATTCAAAGTAATTTTTTCACTGAATGTAACCAACCCATTTTGAGAGATTTAAGAATCAAATAATAACAAATGCCGGTGAGTCTGTGAGGAAAAAGGATCACTTCCACATTGTTGTGGGAATGTAAACTAGTACAACCACTATGAACATCAGTATGGAGGTTCCTCAAAAACTAAACTAGACGCTCCATTTGACCCAGCGATTCCCCTTCCAAGCATCTTCCCTAAAGAGTTAAAGACTTCATATTACAGTGATACAGGCATACCCATGCTTACGACAGCACAAGTCATAATAGCTGTGTCCTGGAAAGCAGCTTATAAGTCCATCAAGAGATGAAAGGATAAAGAAACTGTGGTATTTATACTCAACAGAGAACTTCTCCACCATAAAGAAAGTCATTTGTAGGAAAATGGGTGCATCTCATAATACTAAGTGAAATAAATCGGACACACAAGCTTACATATTGCATGGTTTCCCTTATATGAGAAACCCAAATTATAAATAAAGAGCAAAACAAAAGATAGATAATAGAAGTTAGATCTTTCTCAGATGGGAAGGGGATCAAGAAATGAAGGGGAGGGGAAGGGAGAGGAAGGAGAAAGGATGAAAAAGGAGTTGCAAGGATGCATTATGCACATGTACCAACTCCACACAAGGGAAGTAAATATTATATAATGCAAACATGTTCTAATAAAAAAGAAAAAAATAAATGAATATAAGCTTTCTCGTTATATAAATAAAGAGATTAAAATCATAAAGTATTCATATAGTAGAATTTGACATTTAGGTAAATACATGAATCTAAATCAATCCAAAATGTAACATTCATATAAAATTCAAAATATTTTATAAGACCGATTCATTTGTAGAGCACTATATCACATTGCCTATCAGAGACAAAATATTCCCTTTGATGCTGTTGTTCACATTCAATGTAAAGGGTGCAAATGTAGTACCCATTTAGAATGAAAGAAACATGAAAGTTAAACTAAGAGATGCCTTATTTCCTACTGAACTAAGAAAATATCCTCCATTATAAAACTATTAGTAAGAACATGAGAAATATACACAAATGTAATTGTGAGTAAAGTGTAACAAACAGTGTGTTTTAGAAAGCAAGTTTCTTAACAAGTCTGTAATGCTTGATCAAGCAGTTTTACCAAAGTATGCAACCTCCAAAAATAATTAGACACATGGACATGAATCTAAATAGATATTCACTGAAGTATAATTTTATATCAGGTACTAGAAGCTTGGTTTTTAAAATTATGTTACATCCATGTGAAAGAATATTATTACAGGGCTAAACATTTTTGAAGTGACATGATGTAATAGTAATAAAAACAAGACACGAATCAGCATAAGCATGAGTTATGGCTCTTCGGTTGCAAGCAACAGAACAAGACTTGGCTCAGCAGAAGCCAAAGGGCATCATGCCTAGCAAGGAGAAGGAAGATACAGGAGGACAGCTAGAGAATCAAAGCAGAAGAGGCAGTTTTGGGAATCCAAGGAGTGGAAACTAATTGTTGACCTCATCTATTCATTATCATCTGATTTAAATAATTGTTCTGTCCTTGAATCACTATATTCAAATTCAGTGTAGCAAGAGAGAGTCAAGTTGGTCTAGTTTGGATCAAGTGTCTGCGTATTTGGCTATGAAAATTTCACTGGTAGCTCCTCAGTTTAGTATACTGTAAGCAAAAAAACATTTTTTAACAAAAATTGGGAAAAAAATTAATAACATTTTCCAGAGGTGTGCAGACAAATATTATGAATATCTATGAAGAATCAGTACTATATAAAATGCCTGACAAATACTTTGCTTTTTCTCTTATATATTTCTGGGTTGTTCTTTTTTGCTTTTTTCAGGTTGCTCTTTTTGCTTTTGTTTTTAATGTACAGTTGAAAATAGGATGTTTTCTTTTATAATCAGTATGCTAACTTTTCTTTTGCAAGTTTCACTACTAAACTGAGATATAATAAAAAACAGTATTTTTCATCTTTCTGATGTACTTTTTGTTAGCACCTATGAAATATGTGACTATTTTATTGAAAATTTTAGTTTTAATTAATTGGGGGAAGCCTTTAAAATAATATTTTTTAATATTTTAAAATAATATTTTTTAATATTTTAATTTTTGAGTTAATAATTTATGATACTTTTTTCATTAACCATGGAAAGGAGAATTCAACTCAAAAACAAAGTCCAAAGAATTTGACAGGATTTAAAGACTGTTTTTGAAGAATGGAATCTCTTACGCCATAATTACAGGCTTAGCGATTGTGAGAAAGATGACCAGCCTGTAAGGGATCCTGGCAGGAAGATAATAAAGGGGTCGTTCCCTATCTTTTGAAGGATTGGAATAGAAGTAGGAAAAATATTTACCAGATGCACGTGATTGGAATTGGTCTATATGGAACATTTATAGAATCAACTTCTATCTTTTAGGCCTAGTGAATCTTCTCAATCAGGAAAGTAATCAAAATTGTAGTCATAGTTATCAATTAAAATATTTTTTTAATTTAGTCACTATGCATTTTAACCATTATAAATTCTATAATCATAATTTTAAGCATTAAAGTTCTTCATGGTATTAGACAACTATGATGTTGGCACGATAGAAGTATCATGAGTGAAATCTAAATCATTTTATTCTTTTCTTTATTCTACCATTTTCTGACTAGCTGAAAATTTACTTAATCTTTCTAAATACAGCTTCCTATACTAAAAACTAGATTTAACAAGAGGTGCTGCCATTCATAACCCACAGGGTCATTATGTAAATTAGATAAAGTATATATATAAAGATCCTTAAAGCCTGTAAGTTTATATAGAAATATAGGTAACAATATAGAAATAGTATGTGATAATTTTTATGGAACTATAGGAGATAAATATAAAGTAATAATATTGTTATTATTATGACGATAAATATAAAATGAAAGACTTGCATTTCCAAATTATCTTTGGTTTCTGGGCTATTGGTAAATGTGATTGGCAACTCATATTTCAAAACTGAAGCAAAGTAAATATCAACAATTGTTTCTTCATCAATAAAGAAAGCTATTCAAAATCTTACAAGGTTTGGTTTGTATATATTATTTTTTAAGCGATTAAAAAGCTTAGTTTGAAAATGTTTGACATTTACCACAGCTCCCTCTGAATTCTTCATGATTTCAGTGTTCGTGAAAGGTGACAGATTGACAGGACCGGCAACTGCTTATCACTGGCAAGAGCGTCAGCAATTAAACTTCTAAAGGCCTTGAAGAAATACCGCCTCGCAACACGAAGGGATGGTGGTTTGTCTCCACGGGCTGTTTAATTCTGCAGGGACTCCTGGAAAGGGCTTCATTTGCACCAGTGGTTTTCATGTCACAATCCATTAAGAGTTGAAATGGAGTCTGCCCATGTGCTTTATAGGCTGTGGAACAGCACGGTAGAGCAACAGTGTGAGCAGGGTCAGCCCGGGGGTGGAAAGCCCTCCACAAAGGAGGTCAGACAGGCCTCAGGATGACTCCTGAGAGGGAGAACCCTGCCAGATGGGGGCTGGCAAGCTTTCTCTGTGAAGAACTTTATAGGTGGCACACAGCCTCTTTCCTGTAATCTGCGTGCATGTTGTGTATTTGTATGTATTTTACAACTCTTTTGAAACATAAAAAGCCCTGTCGGCTACAAGGCCTTAAAGAAGCAGGCGATGAGTTGGGTCTGACCTCTCCAACAGACAGCAGAGCGTCTGCCTGGGTCGGGCTCCGTTTGTAGGCACTCATGCAATGACCTAGTTCCTTTCTTGTGACTAGGTCACTAGGAAAATTGGTCGCTGAATGAGAAATTATACATAGTCTGAACATTACAAATTTCAGAACAAAAACAATGGCCAAAAAATGGCCAAAAAATGGCCAAAGCAAATGATGATTTTTCTTTTATTTGATTAACTCTTCTATGCAGCACTGTGATGTATAACAGAACATAAAACTGTAAAGTACATTCAGCAAAAATTACAGTACTGCAAATAAGATGTACTGTACCCAAAAAAGACATTGAGCACTATAAACAAGATGTGAAGAACTGTACAAAATAAGACGGGTCCTAAGTCCAAACAGTCCTTGTTAAACAGGTAGGTCCTTAAACAAGGAATGTTGGTAGTGACTCCTATCTGCTCTTCCTCACTCCAGGCTATTCAAGTTCCCTCACACTTTTTGCAAATCTATACACTTTAATTAATCACTAGAACTTTTAATTTCTGCCTTAAATCTCCCCTGCCTAAAAATATATATATATAAATATATATATATAAATCAGTGAAAAAAATTAAATCTATTGTTTGGTAGTGATTTAAACGTATCTATTGTATTCCTTTAAATGAACCCTCCCATCTCTGTCTCTGCTCCTATATGGGGCCCTGGGTAGGACCCAAAAGTGAAGCAAGCCACCTACTACTGAGAACTCCTAGCAGTCACACAAAACCCTTCACCTTCGCTGTGCACTGCCCCCCAGAGTGCGCTTCTTTCCCTCAAGCCCCAAGCCCTGAAAGCTGTCTTTCAATTCCTAGGGCTCCATGGATCTGGTCATTCTTTTTCTCCTGTGCTTTATTTCTAATTCTTGGCTCCTGGACTGTCTAGCTATGATTAATTTTTGCCTTCTTCACTAGATTTGTTATCCTGTAAAATCTTAAGTGAGATCCAAATAATGGAATCCATTTTCCTCAGGGATATGAGAATTAAATGAGATAGTTGAGGGTCTATCTTACAGGTGGCCACGTCTCAATAGTTACTAAAAGGCAGAGTAGTAGAGGAAAAGAATTCCTGGGTTCTCCATGTTTAGCAGGGAGGATTATCTCCATTTACTCCCCCTTTTGTGAGGTACAGCAGCAAAGGGAGATAGAAAAATAAATACTTCTGTATTTTCCCAGTCAATCCTGCCAGTGGCTCCATTATTCAAATTAGCAACAAAGAATAGAAAAAGTTTTGCATTTATATCTATTGAGTGTATATTAATGCTTTTCTAAGGGGTTGGAGGGCAGCAACTGTACTGTATTTCCACTTGAAGCTCTTTGTAGTTTCCCCTTCACAATCTATCACTTGCTACTTCCCTGTTTTGCCCTGCCTTCCGGGAGAACCCTGTCGCCTTCTCCAGCTACCACCAAATTAGCACCCGCTGATAAATACTTTGTGGACTTTATACCTCTATTTTCTTTCTTCCGTGAAATACTCTTCCTCTCCTCTTCTCCTTGCCCCTCCCTTCTTACCTGCTAGATGAGAATGTGTATCAGCAACTCTGTGAACTTCCACTCGCTCTGACTGTACACTGAGGCAGCTGTCCTCTCCATATTCAAATAACCTTTTGTCTCCATCTAAATTAACATCTTACTTGCTGATTTTTTTAGGCTTCGATAAATCCTGTTTTCATTCTAGTTAATTAGTACACTATGTAGTACATAAAGTTTACATTCTTCGTGGGCAGTTGGTACACGTACGTAACACATATTAATTTCTTCATCCCTCCCCCTCTATCCATCTCCTGATCACCTTCCTTTTTTTTCCATAGGTATTTGTAATACATAACATTTACCATCTTTGTGTGGAGTTGGTACCTACCATTTTGAAGTAATCCGTTGGCACAGACTGGGAGCTCATCCTGGACAGGGGCCCTGCTTGTTCCCCTGAAACCAGCACCATCCAACAGAGTGTTGAACAAAATAGCCTGAACTCCAGTGTCTGCCGAATTCATATTAAGTCTTTTGAACCAACTAACTGGTCTTTATAAATTCTAAACATTTTTCGGATCATTTTTTTGAGATTTTTGTTAACTTCATGTTTAACGCCAGATAAAAACCCCTAGTACATTCGTGGAATTCTATGTCTGTAGGCGTGTTTATAATGCGCATTCTGAGCAGGGCAGGAGATTCACATTACTGAATATTTTGATAGAAAAATCAAGACTTTTAAAGCACTGGATTTACATACAGAATTCTGGTGTGTTGAAACTATCTACCCATAGAGAAAACATTCACTGCCTATCAATAGATGATAAATGCTGGAAATAGAGGTAAAATACTGTTTCTTATCCTCAGCAGCTCTCAGGACAGGAAAAGAGCAGACAGGTCGACAGTCCAGTGTGGTAAAAGCCATCACCTGAGAGCACAGGTGCTAAGGTAGGAATTCAAGGGACCATTTGCACACCAGGCATTCTTTTCTCTTCTCCCTTTTCCCTTCCCTTCCCTTCTTTTCTCTTGCTTTCCCTCCCCACCTCTCCTCTCTTCCATTCTGCCCCCCTCCTCCTCTCTATCCTCTCTTCTCTTCTCTTCTCCTATCAAAAGCCTTACAGTCAGAAGGGACAGATCTCCCTCACAATGCCAGTAGCTTCCTTCACCAGCTAAAACTATCCCTGCCACACCTACTGGAAAGCAGCCAACCTGGTTAGCACCCGCCCGGCCTGCCTCAAATGAACCATTTTCTTCCTTACCAGCAGGCACTCAGCATGTAAAATCATTAGTAATCTCCAAGCAACACATCGTAATTTCTCTTAGACATTTTCGAGAGCAAATTTTCCATTTCCGTTTCCACCGATGCTTCCTACTTCTGCTGCACCTCCAGGGCTAGAAACCTGGCTTGGTGCTCATGTAAAGTGGCTTCTTTCTACTGCTCCAAGGTGAATGTTCTAGAGGGGAGTATGGTTAGAAAAGAGACCAGATTCTACCACTTTGTCTGGTCTGTCTGTAGAGGGACACGCTGAGCTTTTAAACCTTCCTACAGCTCCGTGCCAAGTGACCTCTGGTAGGTCGCCTAATCCTATTGATCTGGGGCTATATAATATTACTCATGGATTTGGTACTGTTTTCTCCTCCACAGTTGTGCCCTCTCTATTGTTCTGACAAATACTTTTTTTGGTGGGGCGGGGAATGGTGCTGGGGGTCAAACTCAGGGCCTTGTGCTTACTACTCAAGCGCTCTACCATTGAGCTAAATCCCCAACCTCTCAAATAACTATTTTTGAAGCTAGAGTTGGGATAAATGGCGGGGAATAGTGAACAAGCTAAGCATACTTATGAGAATGTTTCATCTATTTTTATTAATTTATTTCCTACTGGTTTGGGTTTATACTTAAATTATCAAAATCTTTTTTGAAATTATTTTTAGCTCCAGTTTTATTTTTTATTTCTATGCTACAGCAGAATAGATGCCCTACACAATGTATATTGTTTTCTGATTTGAGAGCGATGCTTCTACAACCCCATTAATAAGGGCTTCTTTTACCCTGACTCCATGACTCTGAATTCCGGGTCTAGTCCCTATTCACATTCATTTTGAACCATCTATTCAAACACAGGTGTCCTTATCTCTTCTGGCATCTGTAGCTCTGTAATTACTGGTGAAACTATTACTTCATTGCACTAGAGTGTATTATGCCCAGGTGGTTGGGAGTGAGGGACATCCGCTTACAGTTGGATGTAAGCATTGTGCCGGATCTCATCCTTAAAAGTGCTGGATGTACCCTGGACAAACCCCAATAAACATGTTCTTGTGTGGTTCCCTTGCCTGGAACGCAGGGACTTCCATCTAGCCAATGAGAGATCCCAAAGGCAACGGCATGGTCACTCCCGCGACTGCCTTACAAAGCACACGATTCCTTGTCAGTAGCTGAGAGATTTTCGTCCTAGCTTTGAGGAAGTGAGCCCATGTTGTGTGGCACTCCGTGAGAGGTCACCTGGCATGGTGACCTCTCACGGAGGCATAGGAGCTGAGTGTCTCCCTCCACGGACAGCTACAGGGAAACCGGAACTTCAGTCTTAAAACCGTAAAGAACTGGAGTCTGCCCGCAACCACTTAGCTAAGAAGAGGAGCCCCAAATTCTGTAAGGAACATGCCCTGGCTGACGCTTTGATCGAAGTCTTCTGAGAGCCCAGTAGAGGACCCAGCTAAGCCATGTGTGATTCCTGAGCAAAGGAAACTGGGAGATGTTTATCCATATTGTTTTAAACCACTAAATTGGTTGGTCATTTGATATGCATGAAAGAAAACTAATATACTTTTTAAAATAGACTGATAGGTTTTTCACAGCCGAGCCTCATCTATGTTTGAGACTGATAACAGAGAGTTACTGAAAGTTACTGTGTTTCACCTTTGAAGTCATGTTGATAAATTTGAAGCCACCATATCCCTGTGTGACTGGCTAGCCATTATGGGCTAAGGGACGACAAGTGATAAGGCTAAAGTCTCACTGAGAGTCAGGAAGCACCCAAGTGCAGCCCAATAAAATACTGATCTTATTTGCTAGAATGTCAGAGAAGAAAAGGGTTCAGGATTTTCCAGAACAAATACCAACTCCAGTGGCCGAGGAGCTGGCTCATACCTCTTTGAAAAATCTCTGTCACCAAGACCACCAAAAAGGAGCAAATCAGACCAATAATAGGTGATTTTTTTCTCACAATAATAAAAAAATTAAAAATAGGTGATTTTTAAGAGGTTATAAGGTTGTTAGGTCAGTACCTAGCCATGCAGGACAATTGTAAATACGTAGAAATGAGATAATAATGAGAATTTCTAGTACAGTAACTGACATAATAAGTACAGTAAACAAGCTGACTTAGGTGAGCATTAAATTATATTTACAATGTTACGACCCTCTGCAAGTTCTAGAAGTATGCCTGATTTCTAGCCCTTGCAGATAAGTGAAGCAGGAGGAGAATTTCAGCAGTGAATGGCACCACGGTAGCGCTCCCAGGGCCCTGCGCCCTGAAGGGGCTGATTGCAGGTTCTCTCCCAGCCCTCCATG
Organism: Hystrix cristata; assembly: GCA_004026905.1. Classification (NCBI taxonomy): domain Eukaryota; kingdom Metazoa; phylum Chordata; class Mammalia; order Rodentia; family Hystricidae; genus Hystrix; species Hystrix cristata. The sequence goes on along the minus strand of PVJO010003206.1, from coordinate 2,242 downwards.
GCTCCCTACACCTGCAGTCACACACACAAAGCTCTTTCAGCTGCAGGAAATGTGGGCTTGGTGAGGAGCACCCACATACCTTGCAGAGGGCGTTGTGTCATTCCAAACGACACCTCGAGGCACAGGGGGGCAGGAGGAAGCAGTTCTGGGTCACCGCGAGCAGTGTGACCCTCCTCAGCCACTATCTCCAACCCCCATCTGGAAAGCCAAGTTGACATGTGTTGAAGGACACTCCACATGAGGATCTCTTCCTGCAAGAGATGTTAATTTGTGTTCAATAGAGCTAAAAAGACCCCGTGCAGAATGCCAAAGTAGAACTCAGTAGGTAAATCTGTGCAGCACTCTCTCATTTCCTGACAGTAAATAGGAAACCTAAAACATTCAGTACAAATTCTACGCCCTCTGCAAAGAAAGTCCTCCATTCCTCATTCTGTTTTTCAGTCATGATTTCAATGCTTCCAAAGTCCAGGAAACCTTTTCTGACTCACCAAATGAATAGTTACCCTTATTTATGTTCGTATAGTAGTACCCTGTTGGCATCCTACATCCCACTTACCACACAATGTCCACCCTTTCCCAGTATTATGAAGACCTCAATGATGGACATGACGTGCATCATATATTTTTATTTTTGACACCTTATAGAATTCTATATATCTTTTGCAAATAAATAATATATGCATCCAAACTGAGAAGGATTCCCTCAAATCTCAGTGATTTAGTAAAAAAAAAAAAATCACAGAAGGGTTAAGTCTCAAAGATAATTATACTTGGCTTTCAAATCTTTGCATTGACCAAGAGTCCTCTCACTCTAACTCATTTTAAGATGAAATCGAGCACATTTCATGATAAAATAGTTCTTTTTGGAGCATGTTTATTATATAATGGAATCTCTACTGATATGATACTTTAGAATTGTGTTCTCATGAGAGAAAGTAGGACAAGGAATAAAGGACTGTAATATTTTGACAATCTAAGTTAATGGCCCAGACGCCTTTTATTACTAGAGATGCAGAGAATTATCACCAGTGAGTGCTACAAAAAGAGAAACCAGAGGAGAGCTGAAGACAAAACAGGTCAGATGGTCAATGTTTCAGCTTCACTTTTTCCCAGTACCCTTAACCACTTCTGACAGAGTCTGATAATAGCAGTTATTTAGCACTTGATGTGTCCAAAGCTCTTTAAAACACTAAATAATCCATCATCTCCAAAGTCCCTGCAATATGGGCTGGAATTATCATTCATCCTTTACAGATGGAATATTTGAAATGTAAAATAGCATATCCAAGGCCAGACAGGAACTCGGCACCATGATTAAATAAAAACTCTGAGTTCCCAACATTCAAGCCTTGCCAAAGGAATTTGTCACATTGCTGTTTTATATAGAGAGCGTGGAAACCCAGGGGGGATGCGTAAGAGAGAACTATGAATTTTAAAGAAACATGGAAATCTATTTAATTCAGCCTGAAGTTAATAAGAAATCAGCTGGATTCTTCCCCTTCCTGCCCATGAGTAGTTAGCTGTCAGACCAGCAATTTAGGTGACTTAGAAAGACCTCATCAGACGCAGAACTGACACTAGTGGGCAAGAGAAAATTAAGAGACTGTGAGACTTATATCCTGCCATCTCTGCCTATAGGGAAGAGAGGGAGCAAGAGAGAGAGAGAAAGAGAGACAGAGACAGAGATGGACAGAGACAGAAAGAGCACTCGCAAGGCATTCACCTGCATTGGATTATTCTCTACACTGAGAACAGTGTTTCAGGACTCATGGCAGAATTTTACAACCAGCTTGAGAAAGTTGTTCATCTAGGGAGGTCTTGGCTATGAGTTCCTCCATCCCCATTTCTCGTGGTCTGATCTTATATCGCTCCGACTCCGCTTAATGACTAATCAATGAAAAACCAGTTGTGTCCCACAAATCAGCACCAGACAAGAATTTACATCTTGCTCGCCTCACAGAAGTCAAAGTTCAGTTTATAAATTTGTCACCGAAAGATCCAAGTTCTGATAACAAGAATAGCTTATATCCCAGAAAGTCATTTATCTTCCCCACAGATATGCTCTCGCTTTGATGGCTGATAACAGGGTTGTGGGATAAGGACGGCATTAGCCATAAATGAAATCTTCTACTCTGGTGTTCCTCCTTCAGGCGACTTTGACCTGTAGAGGCTTTGGAGTCTGTGAAATAAGGTGGAATCACTTCCTGCTGAAGGGAGGAGTGGCGATATCTGGGAGAATAGA
>PVJO010003205.1:0-127239 GCA_004026905.1 Hystrix cristata | reverse complement strand
ACTTTGAAATGCTTTTTAAAAATACTTCAGAGAAAAAAGTGAGCTTTTCTCTGAATTACTTATTTTTTTCTTCTTTTACATGTCTTCCAGTATTTGACCATCAAAGCCAAAGTATACTATTAATTAGCTCTTTTCTCCTATTTACCTGCACACATTTTCTGGCTACATGTACTTAAAATATAGTCAATAAAATGAAGTGCAGGCATTTAAGATAAGTTAACATACATTAAACTGAAAAGGGAAGCAAGTATGCAGATACTCCACCACCAACCAAGCCTGTGCTGGCAAAGCTTTTCCTAACCGGGAAGTTTTAAAATTAGATAGTTCTTTATTCGATGGCTAAAATCAGCTTCATGCTGCTCTTCTTTACACACTGTTACTTAGCTATGGCCAAAAAGTATGAGCACACAATTATATTTTCTAAATGTGTTTAAAAAAAAAAAAAACACCCAAACACGAAAATTTAAGGAAATACGTGGCAAATCTGCTCCAAAATCTTGTTCACCTTATTGGCTCTCTCTTTTTTCTCTAGATTCCTGTAATATTTCACATCCACTTTCTACCTCTAGGTTCAAATGGAGAAAATTCCCAAGAGCCTACATACATGTCTCTCTTACCTCCCCTTCCTAGACTCTAAACTCCAGGTCTACACCTGACATAAACTCTAACCCCAAGTAACTGCAGACACTGAAACATTCGTACAGTATTTGACACTTTAAAAAATGCGTTTCATTAGACATGTAAAAAAACAACCTCTCAGCCAAAACCATTACCTTCAATGATTCCAATGTTTTTCACATTTATTCCCTCACAGAATAAAAATGAAGCAGAACCTCATTTTTCCATTCGAACGGGTCCTTTTCAAAGGTAGAAACGACATCACAGACTGTTTTGCACATGACATTCACGGTAGAGATTTACCTAGATCCCCAATTTGTCCTGTTCTACCTGGAATCAGCTCTGAAAGGACCTGGTCTGCCTTCCTCCTTCACGCCCACTTTAGAAGGTGGTTCTTTTTCCTTCCATGGCTGACCTATCCTGCCTGCGCAGTCACATTATAGTTCCTCCTTTGTTTCACTGTTCTTTCCATTCTCCAGCTCTCTCCCTCACATCTCCAGGACGTTTTCTGTCACTGATTAGGTCCTTCTGTTCATAAGCTCAATTCCAGAGTCTCTAACATTTTGTTTCAGATGAAGTGCTCATGTAGAACCAAGAGAACTTGAGGTGGGGCGGACAGAAACCCATTCTATTTTAATCACTTTTTGTGTCTTCCATTGCCTCTCACACAGTGCTTATGCGCAACTGGCACTTGACAAATATTTCATAAATTCAATAAAAATAACCTTCTGCTGCCATCTTCAGCTACTGCTTTGTATCTATACCCCTGTCATCACAGAGCCAACCTTCTTTGAAGACTTAGGCCGATGTGCTGCTCCCACCCCTGCCAGCTCCCTTGTCCACACACACCCTAAAGCCTGCAACCAGATCTGCTGTTGTCAGGAAACAGGATTACTCCAACAGACTGAGTCGAGATTTCAGTTTCACTTGCAACCCCTCTGCAGCCACAGATAGTATATCCTTTTCCATGAAATTCTCTTTCATCCGCTCCCGACACTGAAGTCACCAAGGCCAGACTTTCTGCAGCTCTGTGAATGTTCCTGCTGTATTTCCTTCTGGGACTCTTCTCCTTTAGGCTTCTCTGACATCACCTGCCTGTGTGCAGACTGACTTCCCCATCTCTGTCTCCCAAGCTTTCCGACCCTTAATCTAAACTTCTTGCCAGATGCTTCTACCTGGCAGGCCAGCATTACCTGAAGTGAAAATACGTGATACAAGACTCACAGGCAACATACACTGGCTCAAATTACCAAATTACTCTTTCTGTATCCCTGTATTCATAACCCCTGAGTTTGGTGAATTCTCAAATCATTCCTTGTGTTTCTACTGTGACTAGTCAAATTACTATCACTCCACACACTGATTTTAAGTCTCAATTAGCTCATTTCAGTTCCAATGAGCCTGTACTGCATCACCAATAGTAGTTTTTTTGTCTTGAATTCATACCATTCCGTGTGCTTTAGAACAACTCCCTCGTTATCCAAGTTTTTTACCTGCTTATCTCTGCGAGTAGCTCATGTTTTACATGGCCTCTTCAAACACCCTGTGTGTCTATTACCTTACAGGACTCTTTTTATCACGTGTTGACATATGTTGCCTTGTAAAGATTACTCCCTACTTCCAAAAACAACAGACTCCCTTTATCTAAAAGTTCAAATTTCTTACCATTTGAGATCTTCTATAAACTAGCATCAGACTACCTCTGTGCACTAGAGCCCAGCACTGTGCCAGGAATATCCTAATCTCGGCTCAAAGCAAACAGACCTTTACTGCCACCTCTAAACTCTGACAGCCTAAAGGCCGAGGTCATTTCTATGACCCTTAGCAACCCAAGACAATAAACAGAGATAAAATTATTTCTCTTAAATTTCCCACAGTACCTAAGTATTTCTTATTCTTAGTAGGTATTCAAACAGCTTATCAATTAATGACAGCAGCAATATTCTAAACTGATGAATTCTGACTGATTCTTGTAAATGATGCTTTCACCTTCAGAATTTAAAATGAAACTCAAGTAAATGAAGATGTTAGCTTTTTCTACAATAAACTTTCATTTGGAAAATTTAAAAGTAAAAAGCAACAACTTAAAATGAGCAGAACTTATACTAGTAATCGAACTTAGAGAGCCAAGTACCGCCATATTTAAAATACGTTACTGCTGGACTTTTAATTTAACTCTAAATATTACAAGTTATAAACAGGCTCAAGTATAACTGTCACTAATCTTTCCCGAAATTAATGAGCGCAAACGATTTAGTTACATGTTTACAGGCTTTAATGAGTTTAGTTCCTACGACAGAGTTCCCATATGTTTATCACCTTGCTTCTACTAAGGTAAACGTTTTATGTAACCACAGAATTTATCAAAACTAAGAAACTAACACAAGCACATTATTACTATTAACCAAACTACAGACTTCATTCAGATTTCCCTAGTTATTCATTAATGTCATTTTTCTGTCCCAGAATTCAATTCAGGATATTACATACAGAGGTTTGGATTTTTCACTTATTGTAACAAAAACACTTTCAAAAGATCTTAGGGATATTAACAACCAAAGTACAGTCATATTGTTTAATAGAATACGCCTTGAACTCAAAAGGGAAGAGAGAGTAAAGGGACTATTACAAATCCATGTCACAAGCTACCCATTACATACACAAAATATCAAACAAAACATCATATTCAGTATGGTATCCTGAAGAAAGGAACAATTTTCATGAAGTACTTTTAATCCTTTTATACCTAGTGATCTGTTTTTGGAACACCCATAACAATAAAACATAATACAACTTTTTCTCTTCAAAGTCTTGCTCCTTGAACTTTTCTAGGTAACATATATGAATTCATGCATAATTTTTTTAAATTGCAATTTTTGGCATAAATGGGGCTAAAATATAGAACTGTAAGAATGAGATTTAATGTCCCCAAAGGTATATGAGAAAATATAGACATGAAACATTACAGATATTGGAATATTGTACTTGGTTTTAAAATGCTTATAATCACTAAAACCGACTTCTTTCTATATTTAGTGGCCATTTTTAAGCTGCTTTGTTAATTCCTCACCTCACAAACTATCTAAAACTAGAGTGGCAAATGCACTTATAATTGATAATGATTTGTCAATAAGGCATTGCAGGCCATCTTTAAACATAATAAGTCGCCAATGGCAAAACTGAATGGCAACCCCTTTCTCCATTAAAAACATTTTCAATTTATCAAATGTCAAATAATATTCAAGAAATAATAAAGAGTAAGTCTTCTTATCAACAGAGGAAAACTCAATGGAGACTCCCTAGAAAAGGACTCTGGTTTCTCCAAGAGTATTATTCAAGGAGCCGACAGTAGCATAATCTAGTAACAGACTGGCCAACAGTCCTAGGGAAGCCCACTGTCCTCTGACCTCTGCCCTATCTGTGTTAATTACAGAGCAATTAGCCTGAAAAGATTTACTACTTTATACTATCATCACGCCAAGAAATATAGAACTTCTCTCCTTTTAAAGACCAAAGGAAGGCAAATGGATGAGTATGTAATTCAACACAGATCTGTTCTTAAAATAATTTAATACAAATCAACACTCTAGGTAATTACAAATCAAAAAATTAAACAAAAATTGACTTCAGATGGGGGAAAAAGCCAAACAAGCCTAAGAATCAGAGGATTCTATAAACTGCAGAATCAATTACACATTGGAATAGATGTATTCTAGGCTATGTAATCATAACCAATGGAAAACCTGTAAGAAAAACAGGTATCTTGACAAAATTCTTCTCATCAATCTTCCTTAGGCCATTACTATCTTTTGATGCCTTATTTCTTTAAAAACAACCAAAAACCATACTCTCTCCCTTCAAATCATAATACAATACAAACTTTCTTTCCTCTGTTCTCTTGATGGGCCATTCAAGAGAATAAACATTAAGACACAATGAACTTTAAACTTAGGCAAGTAAGTACTCCATTAAGATAATTAATTTAATTCTGAAAAATAGCCAGTAATTATGCTTGAAAATATACAGCAGTGAGGTGGTAGGTACAGCTTTAATTCTGTTAATAGCTTTTTACTGGATTTTCTGTAACAAAGAATTATTTCCTTGCAGCATTAAATTTGGCATGGAGGGCAGTACAGAACAATTAAGAGAATCAAATTCACAGGAAATGTCTTTTGAAATATTGTCTTTCTGTCAGCAAAATGAAGATTCCTTTTACTGGAAGGTTCCCCTAAATGCTTGCTCCCACCAGCGACTGACAGACTGGAGTAGGCACACGCAGGAACTGGCGAGGACAGAGCCACAGCCGGGCGCTCCCCTGGGATTCTGGACACCTCCAGCTGGGAGCCTGGCAGACAGATGCTTCCTAGTTTACCCCCTCTCAGCTCCTCTGAGCTCTCAACGGAAGAATCCTCAAACAGCATACATCTTCCTGAGGAGCAATCATATCCCAGTAGCAATGAACCCAGTTAGAGCCTGTATCTTGATTTCTTATTAAAAAAACAAACAAACAAAAAAAGAGTAAAAAGTGAGCCTGCTACAAGATGTGCAAGAAGCCAGAAGGCCGCCCAAACTAAAGGGCCACATGAGAAGGGCAATGAGCAAACTTAAGGTGTCCCCCGGCAAAACATAAGATAATTTCCCAGCATCATAAATATAATGACTGAACTTGATGATACTTTTTTTTTTTTTAAAGAAAAGGCTTCCGGAGTAGAGTCCCTGGTACCTGAAGAAAACAGGTAGAGCTATGGGCATTCTGAGGCCCAGGACTAGAGGACAGCTTTCAGGCCAGGCAGTTCTCAACCTGACAGCCAGCTGGCTCCCAGACACACAACCACACTTCCACCAGTCAGCCAAGCTCAGCACACGGAACACATGTGGAGTCGCAAGGAGGTGACGACAGGCTCCAAATGGAGCAGCAAGCTCAAGACTAGGCTGGTATCTGCATCTCCCGGCCTATGAAGACATCATTTAATAGGGACAAGTCTGTTTGTGGGGGCTGAGTCGAGTCTGAGAAAGAGGGTTCCCCCAGTGACACCCAAGAAGCATCACGAGGCGGAGCCACAGCCCCTCAGCTGGAGTCCTTGCCACTTAGTTGAGCAAGAGCCAGCCACTTGGAGCTCCCGGGCCTGCTCTTTCCTGTGAGCTGGGACAGCTGAAGCCCGAGCTCCCAGCGTGCTGGGAGATGACACGGGACGCACTATTAATAGGAAAAGGCATTTTCATACACACACGATGACAGAAAAGAAAACAAAAGAAAAGGCTCTTCTTTACAGGATAATACTAATTTAAAAGGAAATAAATATTTTAAAATTTAGTACTTCACCACCCTGTTAATGACTGATCCAACACAGATGCTAAAACCAGTGGGTAAAAGTTGTTGGGAAACAGGTCACTCACACAGTCAAAATATCACCCCGTAGACTGCCTTGTTTCACCAATAATGTGATACAACCAGAAACAGTACCATTGAGGTTGTTCCTAGTAAAAATACCCAACCTGAATCTAAATTTGAGAAAACAATAAAAAACAATCAGACAAATATCCAATTGTGGATGAGTCACAAGAGCGGGCTGGAATCTTCCAAAAGCCAACCTCACAATGCAAAATGGTTTGGGGACTATTCTAGATTATGCAGTGTTTATTTTACTATTCAAATTCCCTGTAGCTAGGGGAGGGGCAGGGAAAATGTGCCCTTCTTGCCGTAAGGTTGGCGCTCTTTGCCTTTAACAAACATCTCTACCAAAAGGTAAAAGTTAAGTGATTATATGGAAAGAAGAGAAAAAGAACAGAGACTTTTCAAACTAAACTCACCTGAAACTCACTTCTGACGACTTAAAACATGGGATTTACTACAGTAAAAGGATACGTGTTTCGAGTAGTCCATGAAAGATTATTGAAAGGGTAAGTTCCTCACGCTAAACAAACCACAGACCCAAGACATCTGGACAGGTCATAAGGACAAGACAGGTAACAAGTGAGGCAAGCACACCCCGCGAGACCTGTGCCAAGAGTTCCTCTATCTCAACCTGCAGTTTCACTCACAAGACAATAAAGCCGAAAAAGAAGGGAGGAAAAAGTCCCAAAAACCCGATTTACTAAATTTCCCATGGGGGATCCTTTAAGTACTTTTTTTTCTGAGTTGGTCTAAAGTTTAGTAGAAAAGAGACATATTAGTAACAGGAATACAATTTCCTGAAGGCTTATTCAAGCTATTTAAAGAAAGATTTTAGAAATCTGAATGTCTTACTGAAACCAACAGTCATTAAAGTCCTCAAGCAAAGGGACAGTCCTCAGAAAAAACTTTCTGTGGTATTTTTTTTCTGCAGTATTTTTTAAAAATAAAGTTACATTCATTTCAAAGCCCAGAATTCTATCCTAGAATTCAGATGGCATCTACGTGGGTTGCTTTGCAACACCTGGGAACTTACTCATGTGCTGCCCATGTCAGTGCATGTATGTATCTGCACAAACATACCAATGAAGAATGAACACCAAACACTACTAAGTGACATGCACCCTAATATTTAGTATTTTCTTCTGTTTTCAATAAATGCTGACTACGGGCAGTGAACTGATTCCAGTACACACTCAGAACTCTTGAGGTGAAATGTGCAGCACACTGATTCCGGCCAACACCAGCATGTGTGACGTCTCAGGGGCGAGTCACTGGGAGAGACAGCGTCACCCATCACCCAATCCGGTGATGGACCTGCCGCCCCACCAGCACCTTCCTCAGGAGGGTGGTTCATCATTCATTCGTAAGAGTAAATGGAAGCAGCCCCTCTGGGGAAGTGACCCATGAAGTGAGCCCTGCAGGATGACAGAACAATGGAAGAGGTACCCTAAGATGGGTGCTGGGACCAGGGAGGAGCTAGGAAACCTAGCAGGCATGTAGTGAGCTTGGCAAAGGCACGAAGAATATGAACCTGCTGGGAATCGGTGCACCCACAGGACTGCAAATTCTACTTCAGAATATCAAGAACTCTGGGTGTGGTGCAGGTTGGAGGGGGCTGTTTTTTAAGGTGAACTTTTAGTTGCTCTTCAACAGGTACAACCTGGATCATAATCATCTGTTGCTTTTATGTGCTACAAAATACTTTCTTCCAGTCTCTGCCTTGTCTTTTCTGTAAGGTGTGCTTTGATGAACATGTTATTCATTGCAACTAAGTAATAAATACTATGAATCTTTTCTTTTTTTAATAGCTTGAACTTTCAGTGACCTATTTAAAAAATCTTACTCCACCCTGAGATAAAGATTTTTCTTGGATTTTATTGGGTAGAGAGGAGTTTTAAATGGGGGGGATGTTAATGCTTCTAGGATCGACTTCTGCATATAATGAGACCTACAAATCCAAATTCCATTTTTCCCACAAGAATAAAGATCCGTCCAGCAAAGGTGTTGCTGATGTCCAACTTCCTCCCTACTGACCTACGTGCCCACTCAGGGACATACGAGTACATCTACTTCTGAGCACTCATTTCTCTGGCCTATATAATGACAAATATATACATTTGGGGGAGGTTCTGGGGGTTGAACTCTGTCTGGGCCCTGTGCTTCCCCACTGAGCCAAATCTGGCCTAAATTAAAACTAGTAACTATTTAAACTAAAGGGTATAAAACCAGCTTAAATTAGGGCACCGACAAGTTTATATTATTTTAAAGTTCGGACTGATGTATAGACTGGATCTGAGAGCGGCAAGAATGAAAAGGCAGGAAGCCAGCTACAAGGGAACACAAGAGGTCAAACAAAACCCTGATGGGTGACAGACGGATGAGGGCTGTGTCAGTACAGGCTCTGAAGAGGAAGGGGCTGAAGCGTAGCGACAACTGTAAAGACACAGCTATGTGACGAGCAGGGGCACATGAGAGTAACAGAGGGGATGCGGGATCCCTCACGAAGGTGGGTATCCAGTAACTGGGGAGACGGCTATAGCATTCAGTCAGACAGTCAGAAGAGAAGAGGTTTAGCTCAGCGGTGGAGCACCTGCCTAGCAAGTGTAAGACCCTGAGAGTTTGATCCCCAGCAACCCCCTCAAAAAAAGAAAAAAAAAAAAAAGAGGAATGGCTAGAAATATAAATACGATTTTGTTTTGGAACATTTTTTTTTCTCAGAGTAGAAAAGTTATGTTAAATACAAGCAGAGTGGAAAGAAATTAAAAGTCAAATACAACTCTACTAGTCAGAGAATAACAGAATGTTGGTGGATCTACGTAGTATTTTTTATATATATATATATATGCGCTCATTTTAAAGTGAAAATAACATCAAGCTATTTTGTAACTTCTAGTATATATCAAGAACATTTTCCTACCACCCTAAGGAATGCTGTCACTTAAGTGGTCTCTAATTGCCGCAGGGGTTGGTTCCATACATAGGTAAGGTCAGACATCATGGCATTAAAATATAAATACATATATTAAAATATGAATTTTAATTTTTTTATTTTTTAATTTATATACTAAATATAAACACATACACATATACACACATATATATGTTAATATAGTTCCTTTTCAATTATAGAATACCCAGATAAAACTGGCCTAAACAGCAAGGGTTTTTATTTCTAATGCACTAAGGCCAGGGCAGGGCCGGGTTCTGGGTGAGCTGCTCATCCTTGTGGCCCCCCACATTCCCTCATATCCTCACACAGCTATTGAAACGCAGAGAAAGACACTTCCCTCCCCATCGATCTCCCTGTTAAGGATATAAACACCTCTCCTTCTATGTTGTCGACTCGGGGTCCCCTGCCCAGCTCGCCTGCAAGAGGGACTGGACAGAACATCTAGAATGTTTCAGCCTCCATGAGAGAAGCCAGGCTCTGCCTGCCAGGAGCATCAGCAAACAACACAGCCAGCCCCTCCAGCCTTCTTGGCTCACAGGCTTCTGACCCTATTAGCTGAGAGGAACCCAGGAACAACTTCTGAGTTTTCAGTCCAAGCATACAGACTTAAATCGCTTCTTTTCTCACTCTCAACAGTTTCTTCTCCCAGATATTAATTTGAGCAGAGCTGTGTCTACAAATTGCTCAGAGTCGACCCAGAAATACTCCGGGGAAATTTAAAAAAAAAAAAAAAAGCGACTGCCATTTTGCCCTGGGACAAGGGCACTGCCCTCATTGGACAGGGGGACAATGTGGAGACCAGATAAACGCTTCCCTCCTTTGTGACTCTATGGGGCGAGGAGGGAGGGGAAAGGTAGGAGACTCCACAAAGAACAAACTAGCCATGGAGCTGCCTTAAAAAGGGTTTGGGAATGGGACACTATTAGTTCTTCTTCTTCTTCTTTTTTTTTTTTTTTTACTTTTTCTTAAGTGAAGTATGTGGGGGAGGATTACTCCCAATTCATTTATTAGGTTAACATCACTTTTAAGTGTGCAATATTACTATCCTGCAAAGTAGCTGTCATTCACAAGTAGAATGGACATAATGGAGAAAAAAGCACAGAAAAAGAACACAGCTTATCATAAAGCAATGAAGTCAATTTTAAAAGACAGGACCACCCAAAACAATTCTTGTGGTTTATAACTTACAGATGTCCCACTGACCTACGTACTCCTCTTTGACCAGTCACTTCCCCTTCTTCAGCCACTGGTGACCCAATTAGCTTCCCACCAATAGCTGTGAAGCAAGAAATCCTCCAATACCTTCAACACCATTCAAACACAAATTCTTTGGAAATTCCGGAAAACTGAAAATCGGGAATTTCCAGTATTTCCTTGTACTTCTATAGAAAAATACTTTCCGTCTACATTCATCCCATGAACTATTTCACTACTTATTCCCTATCAGGAGCTCACACGATCCGAATCTCACAAGGCACAGGTTTGAACTTTTTAGTATCATGGGACTCTGAATCTATAGATCACAAACTCTCTTCTTCATGAAGGTACATTCCCCGTTTACAGATTTTTGTAGACATTCCTTAGACCTAATGAGTAGTCCAACACCCAAACACGAAATCCTAGACCAGTGGCGAAGCTACAGTATGCGTGCTGTGGTCTTCTTTTAAGACAAAAGATGTTAATGTGGAGTTGTTTTTTTTCTAAACTAAAACCTCAGTATTCAGGGTTAATTGCAGTGCAGGCACTTTGTGATAAGTAAAAGTGGGTTTTGGGTTGCAGTTTGGCCCTTGGTCTCCGAAAGGTTTGCCAACACTGTCCTAGACCCAGAGACTTGGGTTTAAAGCGTGTGCTTAGCAGTGGTGTATATGGCAACTTTTGCTTCTTACACTTCAGTGTAAGATACAACAGACAAGGAGAAACAGTATGAGTCCAAAGTATCCAAGCACTCTAGGATCTCATGCAAGTTCAGACAATTTAGACTAACCAACTAGTACGTACAGCAGGCATGGTTAATTTCTATTTTACCCCCAAAACTAAGCTATGGACAACTGTAACAGTAGATCTCAGGATATAAAGAGAACACGATCCCAATGTGGACTCAAAAAGAGCAGCCTAGCCCTTAAATGTGTAACATCTTGGACTCAGCGGAAGTTGGAGTCCAGTTAATGGGCAGCCTTCAGAAAACTTCTTCCCCCTCCAGCTCAATGGTCTTATTAGTTGTAAAACTGGGATGATAATATTTCCTTCCACAAGGGTTGATGCAAAGATTCAACAAAATAATGCCATTAAATACTTAACACAAAGTAATTCTCTATGAACATCTGTTCTTGGGTTACCGTTTTTGTTCTGTTTTCAGTTTGAGAGGAGGTCTTGCTATATGCAGTTCAGGCTGGCCTTGAACTCACTATGTGGCCCAGGCTGGCCTCGAATGCACGGCACTCTTCCTGCATCAGCCCTCTGAGTGCTGGGATTATAGGCACGTGCCACCTCGGCCAGCTAGGGTTACCGTTTTAAGGAAAATCAAGTCTAGAGATTGTTAAATCTAGAGAAATAATCAACACAAAAAAGATCCCATGTTTTAAAACTAACATTCTATAATTATCAAAACAAATAGGCTTAAAGAGCCATACAATGTTAGTAATGGTGAACCTTTTAGAAATGAGTGCCCAAACTACAACCCAAAACCCACTTATTCATCGCAGAGTGCCAACACTGCAATTAAACCTGAACATTTGAGGTTTTGGTTGAGAAAAGACAACTCATACATTAATGCCTTTTGTCTTAAAAGGAAGACACAATAACATGTATGCCACACATTCGCCATCACTGGACTAGACAGTACTTTAGTGACTCTCAGAATGAGCCTTTTACAGATGAGAAAATGAAATCAAAAGATCACACAGTAAGTCACACACTACTGCACTTTCTATCAACCTATGCTTCCTCTCAATCTTGACTCAAACCTAGGGGGGTCAGGTCCAAATAAGAAAATAGCTCAAAACACAGTACTTTGTTCAATAAATAGTTACTTCATATTTACTGTACAAAATATTTATTGAAAATGAGGAGCTATTTACTGTTCCAGGTGCTACTGGTATGACTATACCAATACACAAGAAAGGAACACGAGACAAACCAATGCCAAGTGCTAAGGGAAACAAAACAGGCTGATGGACAGAGAATACACCAGATGAAACTTCAAGTGCAAAGTGCTGCCAGCCAGGGAAATCCTTCCCGCAGAGAGGACACGCGAACTGTGAAGAGGAACAGGAGGGAGACCACGTCGGGACACGCAGAAGGGACTCCAGAGGCCCGAAGAGCCAGCGTGCACACGCGCCAAGAGCACATTGGGGCGAGCCAGGGGCAGAGGGAAGCAGCCAGTGTGGCACAGGGTACCTGAAGAGCATGAGAAGTATGTGAAGTCAGAAAGGTGGATGGAAGGGTTTGGGGATTTAGCTCAATGGTAAAATGCTTGCCTGGCAAGTGCGAGGCCCTGAGTTTGATCCCCAGCACCCCTCCTCCAAAAGAAAGGTGGAGAGAGGTCAGTCACTCTGAGTTTGCAGGCAATGATGAGAAACTCAAGGCTTTTTCTAAGCAAAAAGGGTAACCACTGGCAATTTCTAAGCAGATCATTAAGATCCAATTTGTATCTTTTGAAAAAGATCGCTCTGGTAATTGTGGGCACACCAGATCATAGGAAGACAAATGCAGAAAACAAACACCCTACTTAGGAGCAGGCTGAGGGAAACTAGCTGGCAGAATTCCTCGGATAAGGGCAGATGGGAGAAGAACTAGCAGTAGAGAGAACAGAATGGTCAGGAGGCAGAAAAGACACCATCTTTGATAAAACTTTTTATATTGAGCTTGGAATTTTTTCCCTTCATCCATCATCAGTCTTTAGGATACCGACAATAAAGACCTAAAGCTCTGAATAACACTGTACTGGCAAGCACAAGAAGAAACAGGAAAGAACATGCACAGAGGGAATGGGGAAACTCAGAGAAATGAAGGCCACAGTACCAGCAGAGCTTGCACTGGAAAAGGAAGAGATGAACAGTTTGATGGGAGAGAACAGAACCTACAGACACACTCATGCACACATGATGAACTGATTTTCAAAAGTGGCACAAAGAATTCAATGAGCAATGCTGGAACAATTCAGAGTGATGTCTAGCTGAAAAAATATACTCTCTTCTCCACACCATAAACAAAAATTAAACTGGATCATAAGCCCAAACATAAAACTTCTCAAAAAATATGTAGGAGGAAATCTTTGTAGTCTTGACGTAGGCAAAGGCTACTCAGAAATGACATCAGAAGCTGGGGATTTAGCTCAGTGATTAGAGTGCTTGCCTTGTAAGCACAAGGGCCTGAGTTCGATCCCTGGCACCACAAAAAAAAAAAAAAAGAAAAAAAGAAATGACATCAAAAGTAACATGGACAACGGAAAAAATAATTCATAAAATGGAACTCATCATTGTTAAAAAGGTGTGCTCTTCAAAGGGCATAATTAAAAAATGAAAAGATGAAGTACACATAAATACATTTGCAAAACACATAAAGGATTCATATTCAGAATGTTAAAGATGTTTAAAACTCAACTATAAAAAGCCCAGACTTATCAAAAAGGGGCAAAGATGTGAACAGATACTTTTATCACAGAAGAGATAGACGTGGCAAATAAGCACACTAAAAGACATTTAACATCATTAGTTATGGAAAAACAAAAACATAGTAAGTTTCACTATTTACCTATTAGAATGGCTACAAAAATCTGAAAGTCATACAATTCCAAGTGCTGGGGAGGATGCAAGGCAAAAATTTTCTTATACACGAGACTACAAAATGGCATGATCACTTTGGAAAACAATATGCCAATTACTCAAACCGTTAAATACATACTCAACACTTACTGGACAACCTCACTTCTAGGTAATCATCCAGAAGAAATGAGAACTTATACTCACTTTCAAAAGGCTGTATGTGACTATTTCTTGTGACATTATTCACAGTCACTGAAAACTGAAGATAACCCCCACTGTCCTTGAAAGAGTGAATGGATTTAAAAACAAAACAATACAAAACTGCTACACCAACACAGCAGAATACCACTCGGCGAAACAAAGGATCTAGCTATTGATATGGTCAACCTCAAAAGCCCTATGCTAAATCAAAGAAAATCCAAAAGGCTACATAATGCATAATTCCATTCATAGGTCATTCTACAAAAGGCTTACTTTAGGAGAATAAAACATTTTAGTGGTTGCTGGGGGTTGGGGTAGGGAAAAGAACTGTCTACAAAGATAAATAAGGGAATCGCAGCAGGGGAGAACTATTCTATGTCTTGGTAGTATTGGCAACTACATGGCTATATTCAATTGTCGAACCCAGAATGGTACACTAAAAAAGGGTAAGTTTTACTTTATATAAATTATACCTCAATAAATTTAAGTATCAATAATGAATATGTACTACTGGATTCCTAATTCCAAGTATCTGAAAATGTATCTGCAAATACAAAAAATACGCAAATTTATAAATGTCTGCAGCCTCATTTTTATCATGTTTCCTACAATTTTTATTTACTCTCATACCCTTGAAAATTAAAGTTTTATGAAAATTAAAATGTGTAAATGAAAAGTTGATTATGGGTAGTAAAATGCAAAACCAAAAAGCTTACAACTACCAAAATCTTAGTAAGACAATTGAAATATACTTTGAGGATTTCAAGAAAACATTTTAAAGTATCCTCCATAATGGAAATAAAATCAGTGTGTCCCTTTAACATGTCCCCACAGGCTTGAACCACTGGAGGTAGGAGTAGACTGCCCCATGGGGAGGCTTGTACCATGGGAGGTACCAGCAGAGCTAATCACTTTTACTGGCTTTTTTTTACCAATAAATGGGACAGCCCTGCACTTACCACCAGAGGGTCAAGCTGCCTGACAGACAGACACGAATTATGGCCCCACTATAAATGTGTTAACAGGATTTGGTGACAAAATTGTTGCCAAATGAAAAAGCAGGTATAACAACAGAATCACACTTACTATGGATTAAATTAAAGGGCTCTAACTTTGCAGAAAGGCCTTTAAGAGAACACTCTAAGACCACGACCATGAATTCATTTTCTGATAGAAGGATTCCACCCTGATTTCTGGGGGAACCCCAGAACAAAAAGGAAAGTCCTTAAAACTTCACCTACCTGCATGCAGTCAGGTAGTCACTGAGCCTTTAGTTGCCTCCTCCTCCCTCTCAATCTGCACGGACTCAAGACAGGCTGGATCTACAAGCTAGAAGGGCCCTGCCTAAGGGGCAGTTGGTAACACTGCCTGGAAGAAGGAACACTACAGGGAAGAGGTCACAAAGTAAGAGAAGGGGAAGGACGCCCACCCCCACACAAAGGCTAACAGTCCCCAGCTGCCAGCAGAGGCGCTACCTTGAGGGGAACCTACTCTTGGGTCTGACAGGTCCTGCGGCAGGGGCTCAGCCTGTGGGGCCCTGGGGCAAGAGAATGAGCACTCTCAGACACTGGAGCCTGTACTGTCCAGCGGAGGCCCAAGGGCCATGTAAACTGCATCCGATGTAGCCACTCCCACAAACTCTGCAACCCTCTCACACTGCACACTCCCCTCTACCCAGCACCACAGAAGTGCACTCACTGATCCGCCATAGACGTGCACTCACTGATCGGTGAAAGAGAGAGAAGGAAGGTCCTCTCCAAACAGAAGGAAACAGAGTTGGCAGTTTGGGTCAGTACCAGTTTGGGGTTGGCAGGAATTGATGGACAGGCTTGTGGAGAGAAGTTTGTAAGAGGAATGAACTAAGAGCATAAAGCAACAAATTAGTATTCTTGTTCCTTACCTGGTGGGGTTTTTTTTGGGGGGGAGGTCCTGAAGTAGAAGCTGAAATGACTTAAATATAGGAGAGTCTTTGTTACGAGAGAAGGGAAATTACTGCCTCTTAGAGCCTCAGCGAATTGCAGCAAGATCAGATTATTACTACATCACTCCACAGTACATGGAGCAGTTAAGTGGGGTATAGCAAAGGCACAACGGAAGATAACGAAGGATGGGACGGATGGGACGCCAGACTCCTTTGGCTTTAAGGCCATCACTGCTTTGTGAGGACAGGTGAGCAGAGGCCTGCAAGTACAAAAACCAGAACATAGCTTCAAACTAGCCACCACCTCCTCCAACTTGGCATATGATGCAGCCTTTAAGGTCCAGGTGTTCAGCAAAGGCAGTGACAAGATTAAAATCAGAGAAAACACAAATCAAATTTACAGAGCATTTTAAGCGCATTCTGTATTACATATGTTTAAAAACTACCAATAGGAATGAGTTGAGAGAAGGAGCAAGAGAGAAGCTCACCACTAAGTTTCCTGAAAACCATACACTCAAAAAATATGACCATTGAGTTGTAAAAGCAGAGCTGCTGAAGATGTTTTACACACAGGACTCGTATCAGAAAAGAAACCATGATTCTAGCATGTGAACATAGGTTTTATCTATATTAAAAAGCCATTAAAAAGCTTGAGGCCTATGAAGTCAAATCTTGAGGGTCTCAGGTCCTCCAGGAAATGGATGGCCAGGGTTTGGCTACAGATAATTTCCAAATGATCTCAAGGAGGAGGGGGGGCATAAGGGAAAATGAAATCAAAGCAGGAGGCAAATTC
The DNA here is from genome assembly GCA_004026905.1 of Hystrix cristata. Taxonomy (NCBI): domain Eukaryota; kingdom Metazoa; phylum Chordata; class Mammalia; order Rodentia; family Hystricidae; genus Hystrix; species Hystrix cristata. Next base: position 110,598 of record PVJO010003205.1, on the reverse strand, counting down.
AAACTAGGCCGTATTCTTGAGTCTGTCTGGAGTCTACAGAATCCGAAGCTGCACTTGCTGGGGCTCTTTGAAGGACAGCTTCCCACAAAGCGTGACACTTCCCCTAAAAAACTACTGGAGGGAGCAAGACCTTCATTCTGGCACTCAAGCTGTGTGACTGTTGCTGTCAGGGCAATGGCAAGAGAAAAGGGCTGAAGGGTAGAAAGTAGGCCCATGGCAGACAATACTGCTTTAGCTCTATGGATATGGCCAAAAGTACAACAAAATTAACTCTGCCTTTGGAATGCCCTTTATGAACAAACACAAAGGAATGAAAATACTGCTCTTAGATACTTTATTCCATTTTCATGTTTTTTACAGTTTGTGCCTAAATGTCCCCCCCAAAGCCACATGAGGTCATAGATGGGGCTTTTTCAGAGGTAGCTGGATCTAGAGTGTGTGATGCTGGGATTAAGAGCATGTGATTACTAAATCAATCCACTGATTGGATTGGTACCACCCTAATCCTGGCAGCCTGGACAAGATAAGGCACAGAAAGAAGCGATTTTCGGGCCCCTTGCTTACCTTGCTGCTTTCTGCCTGTCTGCCATGCCACTCTGCCTTGGATCCAGCCAACTATGGAAACTTATACAAACTGTGAGCTTATTTAGCTTTCCTCCTTTAACTTTGGGTGTTGGGTATTTTGTCTCACCAAAGAGAGAAAAGTAACTAAGACAGTGTTTGTTAAGAAAGTAGTACTTTAAATTTTATTTCAAGTTTTGTGTTTTTTGAGGCTATGTGCCCACAAGGGTGTCTATGTTATTCACTTCTGATGTAAGGAAAGGAAAAACGCACTCACACTTGCTTTTATGTATCAGCACACATCTGTACCTTTCAGTTTTTTGCCTAATGGCTAATTTGCAGAAATTACCACAATGGCTCATCCACATGCCTTTGACACTTAGAATAGCAATTCTGAAATCTATAATGGAAAAGGAGGGATACATTTTTAAAACTGTCACACTGCAGGACCCTCTGTCAGAATGTCAATCTAGAATGAATGAATAAACAAATACATAAATGCACAAATATATAAATAATCTAAGAGACAATCCTATGACAAGGACAATAAAACAAAATGCTACAAGTGGGGAACGACAACCCCTTCAAGGTATTGTCTTTCTTTTTTTAAACCCAAACACACAGGAGGTAAAGGCAAAGTCATTTAAATCATTTCCTTAGTAATACAAGTAATATTTAAATAGATTTAATAGTGCCGCTCCAAACCAATGAATTATGGGTTTAAAACCTATTAAAATGTAATGTTTTTTCCTGAGCTGAGAAGAGAGAGATTTAAATCCACTGAATTTTAATATTTCAGCTTGAGCTGCAGGAGGTAGAGAAAGTCCAAATGAACTATTCCATCAGCACCATTCAAGCATGAACATTTTAATCAGTTTTACTTCCTTGGAGTTCTCTAACACAGTTTACGCTGTCATTCTGAAAGCACTTAACACGGAGAGTGTGAAAAACCACCAAGGCTTGTTATTGCCTTCACAATTGATGGCAAATAATTTTGCAGACTTCCTATCATTAAAATGTCACTGCTAGAAATTGAGGTTCAGCATTTCTAGTGCTCAACTGCATTTTCCTGCAGCAACATGGAGTACCTGTTCTTAAGGGACGACGGTGGGGGGGCTTTTTATTTTAATGCACATGTTTCTATGAATTTTTTTCTTAAAGATTTAGGGTCAAAAAAACGCTAGGAAGGTTTCCGAAAAAACCACATTGTTCTAATTTTACAAGCCAAACATTTTCTTTCCCAACGTTCACACTAGTACAACTTTTTTCCCTTAATGGTAGTTTTTTCACTGCAGTTCTTACGTGGCTCCAAGTTAGCCTTTTTTCTTAAGCAAAACCACATTCACACAGCATGCACTGATTATACAGTGTAATGGATTCAAAAAACATTTTAAGACAGTCAGATGACTCAATCTAATAATACAGGAAATGAAAACATCATTTCTAATTAGATCATATTACTGATTTAAAACTACAATTTGTGTGTTGTTCCAACAGTGTGATCTCACAGAGATTCTAATTTAAAAACACAGTGGCGAGCAGGGCATATGCAAGACCCAACTCGATATGTAACACTCCCCCAGCCCATCAGGGACTCGGGGGCAGCTTCAGGGAAATGTGACGGGAAAACACAAAAATTAACTATAAGATACAAGGCAGGAACTTTCCTGCTTTTCTTCCTTATAAATAAAAGATAAATGATATTTAACATATTTCAATCTATCAACAGTTTTAAACTGAACATGACCTGTGAAAGAAATCATTATAACTGTGTTTCATTCCATTAAACACAACTAGCTTATTGTCAGGAGAACAGCCGCCTCTCCAGGTTTCGGGCTCACTTCAGCATTCTGCATTTAAACTGCATGGATCACTGATTTGGCTCATTTACCAATGAAGGTAGAATAATATTGCAGAGTTAAAAAGGTGCTTCATCAGATTTCATTAACTCTGGGAACGTTTGCTCTTGTCTGGATGATGTGCATACATATAAAACAGACACACACATAGTGATAAATAAATACAGGTCTGCAGGGGTGGGAGGGTGTCTGTGCCTCTTGGGAGGAGAACTGTCATTCCCTCTGTGCAGAAGATCACTGTGGAGTGTGTTCCTAAAAACTAGTAACAAAACTCTGAACTGGACCCCCCTCACTTTTGGTAGCAAGTCAGAAATACCACCCTCTTGCACCTCCCTCATGCTCCAGAGCGTCTAAAATTCCACACCGTCCCAACTCTAGAAGATACGGCAGCCAGGAGACACAAGAAGGGCTGGGAAAGACAGAAAAACCTCCACAGCAGAAATTCCTGGAGCACTTTTGGAACTGACACTGTGGTTCCCCAGAACTGCCTGGTCTGTACTTCTACTTCTACAATCTACTGATCAGAACCGTCAGATCACGTGATTTCAACTCCATGCTCTGCCCAAGCACAAACAGTTCAGAGGGCCCATAAGCTCCACCACATCCACAGCACCCGCTGCTTTGATAGCATACAGGCCCACTGAGTTCAAGTAAGTTTTCAGATCACAAACTTAACCTTATTTTAATAATTAAATCCATATATATGCAATGTCTGTTGGCTATAATCTAATAAATCATTTCCCTGAGAAAAGGCAATCTGCCAGGCCATTCGAAACAAAGTCTGGAAAAATGAAGTAGATACAAAACAGTATTAAAAATACATTTGATGTGATGAAGGGAAGGGAACTTGTTTGGATTGTCTATCTTCCCTCATATTTGTAACCAACATCCAACGTCTATCAATGGCTTTTTGGTGTAGTTTAATGTTTCTGCTCTAGTCACTTAAAAGATCTGACTGACAAAAAGAAGAAAAAGAGAAAAAGGAACAACAACAACAAAAAAAAGATTTCACTTTCCTGGAAAAAGTTGCCAAACAGACATAAGGTCGGATGGCTGTCTCTAAGCCATTCACACAAAGAAACACTAAGCTAGAAAGGACCTCGTGGGCTCTCTTTACCAGGCACCACTCTATCTCCTCTTTATAAACACAAGCCTGTACAGCAGATGAGAAATGTAGGTGCTATCTCTTCGGACCTGCGGGAGATTTAGTAACAAAAATATACACACCATCCCCAGAAGACTACAACGCACATACACAAAATTTTCAGGCAAGCATGGCTGGTACATACACAGATGCTTAACTTTTAAAACTGAAGCTCCCTCAATTTAAAAAAAAACGAGTATCATGTTGTTTTCTGGAATTACAGAAATAACTAACTGTGAAATGTATTAATCTCTAGTATCTCCCCAGCCCCACCTAGCACAGAACACGTATGGCAAATGTTATTCTCTGTTCTATGTGGCTTGTTCTGATTCAGCCTCTTCTTTCCAAGGAGCACTCTGGAGGAAACAAAGGTTACTCTTTTCCATTTATTACGGCTGCCAATTTACTACCATTTTTCCCTGTGGTTAGAGGGACATAAAATAGAGCTCCAGAGAGCCCATTACAAAACAAGCTACCATCAGACTACTGCGCCCCCACCATTCACAGTCATCTCAGAGTTCTGATTTTCTTGTTAAAAGACACAGACATAATTGAAGCAGTATCTTCACTTCAGATTGATTATCAGGCGACCCTTATCCGCATCTTCACTCAGCAATTTGAATTTTAATGAAAGTAAATGGAATAATTAGCATTTCAAAGTGTGTTTGATACACCGAGGGGAAAAAAGAGAAAAGACTTTTCTGTATAATCTATACACAAAAGAAAGTACGTGTTCAGGCGGGGCAGAAAGAGGAGAGCACAGCTGTAGTGCCTTCATCAGAACAGTGTTCAGGAGCTGCCTGTACTACTACCTGCGCAGAGGCAAATACAGCACTAGCACAGCCAAGATTCCTCACCTTTCTTATTTCTGTTTTGGCGCATTATTTCATTGCTTGTTACCTTAATGTAGAATTGAAGTGACTGCCCAAACCCATGAATTCCAGCAGAAATTTTATTTGAGATTGATACCACTATTGCCACAAAGTATTTTCTAAGTGGGCCACTGATTCTCCAAAAATGAAGTTCATCTATTATTCCTACTACAAATGGACACTAGCTCATAAGACACTAATCTGGGGGCAAAGTGTAGTAGGGGAGATGTGAAAATATTTATTTCACTAATGATGGTAGAAAGATCCTCTATCATTTGACGAAAGAGAAAAGAAGTTGGGTTTACTTTAGCATCGGGGCAACAGGTACCATTTTTTCTGGCCTAGGTTAGCAACAGAAGGTGATTACAGAAGGAAGAAATATGAAAAAAAAAAAAAAAAAAAAAACTATCCAGTCCCCTTGGAGAGAGTTTACAGGACACATCGACTTTAGTTGGTGAAAATGAGATCCTAAGTTTGAGGTAGCCATGAAACTTCACATGAGATTGAAGGCAAAGTACTTAATTTCACTTTGCGATCGTCTGTTATACTTTGCCCCTCTGGTAGAACACAATTTCTAAAGAGAGAGTGAGAAAGCTGACGACAAATACTAAGATCAGAGCTAAAACGGAAAGGCCACGTACCCCAATGATGGCGTTCAGTTCTGCCATGGTCACCTGCTTGGCCCGTTCCACAGCCTGCACCACTTGTTGCTGGTGCTATAAATGAAGATCAGAAACAGAATACAATTATTTGTTTTCTACTCAGAACAGCTTTTCCTAACACGTCCGCTAACTTTAATTACATGCACAACAGCATCTGGGCGTCTCCAGATTTCCAAATACAAGCCCTGGGTGGTAGGCGACTAGGCATCTAGGGCACGCCCAGGTCCACGACGCTGAGCGGTAACTGGGCATCCAAGGGAGAGAACCATCTTGGGGCCCCAAGACAGGTGCTTGCTTACATTAGGTAGAGCTGGCTTCACTTTCAAGTCAGTGGTGTACTCTGCCCAGTGTCTACCACTAGTACTAAACAACAAAGCCCCGATCATCCCATCTGCTATGTACCCATTTTTCTCTGTGCCACCTACAGAAAAAAAAAAATTTCAAGTTATTTCCTACAAGTACTTATTTTGGAAAATTTTCTCTTGATATTCATTATAGTAGATACTGGAAGGAAGGTCATTTAAAATTCAATGTTTGCTTCTTCTAGAAACGTGAAAAATGATTCTGTTTTAATTCCTGTCATGAAGTGCTGCATGTAAGAGATAAAAAAAAATAAGGACTTCAGGTATTTCAATTAAATGCAGTAGAATAACTGAAAGCCCAAGCTATTTTTCTGTATGAATACTAGGATTGATTGTATAGGAAAATTCCTCCAGCCATGACTCACTTTGAAAGAGAATGGGCAAGAACTAGTATTAGTAATCTTTGTTAACAATCAACGGGAAAATGAAGTAGCACAGAGGTCCCTGTGTAGGGGTGCTCACTCACTCACATCTGGACATACAGAGTTAACACAAGGACCCCCAAAATGTACATACTGTTCTCAACTAAATACACTTCAACACTAGTATCTAGAGACTCAAATCCAACCTAAAATCCATCTCTCTGGACTTCTCTCAACTAGGTTTAGTGAATTAAGAACCAAATGGGCTGTGCAGTGAAAGAAACTCTTGTGGCTGAGCAGTCCGTGTTGTAGTTCATCTCTGTTAAGAAATTAAGCTTAGTTTTTCACCTATTTGAAGTGAATCAAAGTTCAGATGTCATACTGCTTAATACACCCAAAGAGCTATCCACTAAATGTCAAATTTTGCTTAAACTACTGGGTTTCCATTCCAAAACTCTCAAATGCGCATTTACTGATACTCATTAGGGCGACCACAATTTCTACCTCTGAACTATGTAGGGGGAGTGAGGAAGCAATGTGGAAAGGAAATTGCTTTAGTTATCTACAATGTGGTGTATTCATCCTAGGTTTCCCAATAGAAATATGCATTTTATGCTTATGACTGACAGAAAGAAAAGTGTCACATAATAGATCACTGCATTCTAAGCATTCAACAGACTCTAAACATTAAGCTATATAATTTGATGTTTTGAATCGTAGGAGTTTCAGTTTCAAACAGAGGCTTAATAGGCAATTCTAGGCTTTACAGACATCTCTGTCTATTCTCACTCTTTAATATTTGCTTAAATGAAATAATTCATTTTTCTCTTTCTCAGAAGTGAAAATCCTTGAAGAAAACCAGAAGGAATAGAGGGGCTGTGAATAAAATGGACAGCAAGAGTAACTTCAGTTTCCTCTAAAGCCAGCCTTCCCATGTTCAGTGTGTACTACGAGCCTTTCTAAGTGTCTGGCACAGAACTCAGGTTTAGATTTGAGATGGTCTCGTTCCTGGGGAAGGGAAAAATGGCAGTGCTTGGAAAATAAAGAAAAAGATAACATAGGGAACTCTGAGACTTATTTACCATTCAGAGGGAAATTATGGACAGAAATTAATAAGGATTTTTTTTACCTTTTACTTTCCGACATTCAACAATGGCTGCTTAAATCTCACAAGAAACAAAGGATCAGGTGTACTCACATCCAACACATGCAGCATTTGCTCCATTTATTTATTCACTCATTCATTATAAAATTTTTTATGCTTTCACTCTGCCATTTCTCCATCTTACTGCAATAGCCCCATCTTACTTTATATTAGTATTTTTAAAAGTTACATGAGACAGTGACGCAGGAAACACTTCTAGTTAGGGCTTCTCTACCATGAAGACTGTTCAACCTGTCTCATAAACTGATTCCAACTGCTGAGATGGGCAAAGACGCCTCGGGCAGTGGGGGCACCTCTCTGGCTCAGCATTAAAATCAACTACTACATTTTTCTGTGAAAACCAGAAACTCACACCAGTGAATTGCTAACTCTGACATCAGAAACTTCGACAGAAACTTGTGAAGAAGCTAAAAAAAGAAAATAGAGGTCATGATTCAGCTCCTCCTTTTTGATGACAAAGCCAAAGGCTAGTACAGTGCGTGTACCTGCAGTTCAAAATTTTACTGCATTTCTGCTCGGAGCAGTGAATCATTTGCTGGTTAAGGACCTTTAGAACAGAAGCTCCCTCAGGCAAAGGACGCCTCCTCCCCTGTGCGCTCTCAAAGCCCAAGACATGCTGGAGTACTCAGCATGCAGTAAACACATCACACCACAGACTAAAGAAGACCACCAAGGAAGGTGTGAAAATTAAAACTCAGAAAGGAAGAAGGGGTGAAAGATGACAAAAGAGAAAAATAAACACTAGAGAAAAAAGCCCGGAGTAGCCCCAAACCTGACCCAGGAGACATTCTTTTCCATTCTCAGGTTTTAACAAATAAGCTCTCTGACTCAGAAAATTCATCAAGTGTTTCACATCTTCTGAGAAGCCTCATGGCTTCCCCATTAGCTCCACCACCTCTCCGGGTCTTCTTCCCCTTCCCCATCTGTCCTCTCCTGCACTCCACCCTCATCGCACATCCAGCCCCACTTCCTGCTGATCCTTCCGCGCCACGAGGGCTGCCAGACACACTGTCCGGGGCAGCCTGGAGCAGGCAACTGTGCTACTGCATCCTCACTGCTTGGGCTGCTCACTCTGACACGAGTGCGCTCTGGGAATGTCCCACCTGCACCACCAAATAAAATGCTGCTGAAGACAAAACACAAGCCAAGGGACGGTGACAGGGATTTTGAAGAAACAAAAAAATGCCCAAATGTCTTTACAATATTGCGAGTCACAACTTTTAAGGTAAAAAACAAGACAACGGCTGTACAGTTTTGTAAATTTACTAAAAATTACTACCTACAAGATGAGTCCTTTTTATGGTGCATAAATTATACCTTAATAAAGCTGGTTTTTTAAAAAATACTATGATTTGAGGACTATAAGCATGACCGAGAAAAAAGGCCGGTAAAATAAAATTCTATACATTAAATCACTTTCCCACTTATTTTCTTCATCATAAAATTATTTTCAGCATTTGTTCAATATATATTGAGATTTGTCTACAAAATTAAAATTGTGTAAGAATATGCTAAGTCCAACAAAGCCTACTAAAAACAGACCTTAAAAAGCCAGTAGGAATGCAGTAGGTGCTTCGTGTTTCTCAGAAGGAATTACGGTGACAACACCACCATGTCCACAATTTAGGCCCTAAAGTTGAAGGCACGACAAAGTGACCGTGCTTCTAATAAAAATCAGTAATAAAAACCCCTATGTTACAACTGAAGAACTTAAAAAATACTCCCACCTTATTGGCAGGTATAATGAAGGAAGGGGTAACAAGGGCAGAGACATAAAATGAACTAGGATCCTCATAACCAACGTTAGTAACACTCCTGCCACTTGGAAATACAAAAGCAAGACGTACCAGCCCTGCTTCTCATTGGCCTCAAAGACATACAGCACATTGTGGTAACATAGGAATACAGGCTACAAAAAAATACGGGAAGCCACGGGAAGCCACAGGAAGGGTGGGCCAGCACACTCCCTGGGGCATCAGGAAGGATTCTGCTTTTATTCATTCATGTAAATGTTTTACTAAGCTCCTGGCGTGCACCCATCGCCATGGCAGGCACTGAGGTTAACACCACGAGCAAGATGGACCACGGTCCTTGATCTCAATCAGTGAATTAATAATACTCAAAAGGCACTATAATTACAACTGGAGGATAATTTCCATGCGGGAATGACAGGATGCTATGCAATCATTTAGCAAGGAAATATATTAATCTAATCTTGGGTCAGAAGAAGATTCCCTTCGGAAGCCGACCTGACAACAGAGACCCAAAGGATGTGCAGGAGTTCTGTGGACGAAGAACAGAATTTCAGCCAGGAGGGTGAGTATCTGTGTGGCTGGGGAGGGCAGGCGGGTGTCATGACTGGAGGAAGAGCTCGGGAGGATTTGTAGGGGATTCCTGGGTAGGTAAAACACACTTGCACAAACTCTTAACAGTGCAACAGCTATTCACAGTGAGAACAACAAAGGACTGCACGAAGACATCTGAGTACACAGGATGCACTCCACAGAGGAGCTGTGTACCAGTGAGAAAGGAACTCTGGCAGGGCAGGAAGAGGCCAAAGAGTGAAGAGTTTGCATGACATACAAAAATGTGGGGATTTGGCCTGGCAGAAAATGAGACACTGTTAAAAATGTTTAAGCTGCTGAGCTTGTCAATTCTGCATTTTAGTAAGATGAATCTGGAGATAGTGAAGAAGCTGAATGGCAGGGAGGTAAACCAGACTGAAGGGAGATACTTAGGTCTCAGCTTAGACCAAATTTCCTTCCTCCCAACAGTCACCATGAAGCTGCATGTACATAAAAGCCACTCAGTTACAGACACTCAGAACTGGAAAGGGCCTATAGAGATCATGAGATCTACACACCACTGGCACCTCAGGTACTACTAACACCAACCAACGAACCAAAAAACTCTGTTTCGAAATGCTGTCTGGGCAGAAGGGGCTGGGATGGTGGAACCCCAGTACCAACCACAGGCCAAAGGTCACTACTCCAATCCAGTAGACGAATCACCCCTGTCACAGGCCAAGCAGCTCTGTCCACAACTCAAGGGCAAGTGTTTGTTTTTCCTTTTAGATTAATGAGCTAGATTTCAACGCTGAGTTGAAATCTACCTTTGCATATCTTCTTCCCACTGGATCCAGTTTTGTCTCTCAATTTCCTTCATATACTAACACTGCAAGATTTTTTTTTTTAATTTTTTTTTTTTTTTGATTTTGAAGATAGTGTAATGCAACTTTTCTGTTTCCTTTCTTTCAGGTTAAACAGCCTCAAGTCACTCATCAATTTCTCTGTGTCGCTGGCTTTAAGGGGACTCTTCCCTCAGGCTACTCTATAGGTCATGTCCAATGCAATTAGAACACAAGTCCAGGTACAGCTAAGCAGATCAAATCCAAGCGAAAGTGTCCCTCCTTGTCTGGTAAGCCAGGCTAAAATCCTAACACTGTGTCCTTTTCAACAACTCTATTAAGTTTACTGGCACAAATCAGCTGTAAATTTAACCCAGACTCCCAAGTCAGCCTGCCCTAGATGGTATTACAAAAAATGTCACTCTCACTCACAAAAAAAATAACTATTATAAAACAACAACATCAGCAAACAGAGGTTTAACTTGGCAAACCTCTAGTAAACGGCAGGACTTCTCATAATGACAAAGCTCAGAGCGGGTAATAACGCTTGCGGGGCTGCGAACTCTTTAGAAGCACTTCAGGGTATGTTGCCCAAGTGTCTCCCTATTGGCCACTTGGCCTTGCCCTCTGCATTCTCTCAGGGAGACTGTGTTTCTCACTGATACGTCCAGTAAACTCTGAAAGTCCAGTGCTGTGAAAGAGAATTTTCTGCACTGTTGGGAATGTTCCGTGTCTGTGTTTTTAATACGGGAGCTGCACAGGCGTGCACACTGAGTACTTGATATGTGGCAAGTGTGCCTGAGAAAGTCAACTCTAATTGCATTGAACTTTAATTTTAATTTAAACTTACACAGCCACTGCTGAAGTTCTTACTCAAAGTACTTCAAGGATTAGCTCAGTAACAATGAGCCAATCACTACTGAACTGAAAGTCAAAGAAATGGGCTGGTTTCTTATCTACATATATTACTTTGTGGCGCAGATGCAGACAAGGTGACATTGCTGCCTTTGGATGGGAGGCCCACAGTTTAAAAAAAAAAAAATCCACCTCTTGAGAATCATCTTTTACTTCCTGAAGTTTCATAAACCGTAATGGTACCACAGCAATCTCACCAAAAACTCAACTGTCCTCAAAACTCATGGTCAGGCAGAGCAGACCGATTACTCAGCCATGAAACAAGACAGAATTGTGTTCTCTGATGGTTCATTCAGTAGGATGAGGGAAAATACTGAAGTGAAAGGTAACGTAACCCATGCCCACACCTAACGAGAAAATCAAGAAGTCTGGATCAAACCCACTGAAGCTCCAGTCCATTTTTCGCTGCAGAGTGCAGTCATAACACACTCAGACACATTGTATGGGCTGCTGGAGCTTAACAAACGGTCTCTGAAGATGGTCCTGGGTGTCACTGTGTGCCTCTCAGGGCCTCTCTGGTGGTTTCAGCCAAGCTCGCCTGCATCAAACCACGTTATCACAAGCCATCAGCTCCTTCCAAAGTTGACAAGCAATAAGGAGTTAACGTGGTGCCATTATGAGGCGACAGCACTGCCACCAGTGCATGCAACCGCTGTATTTTGTTCATTTCTTCCCTGAGGCACAATAGGAAAGTGACTGATCATATTTTTCAACTTCCATTTCACAATTATTCTATACATGCACAATGTAGTTCAGAGAAATTCACTACATTTTAACCCAGGCGTCCAAACAAATAGCATGTGAGATGACACTTATATTTCATAAGATAGCAGAAGTGTTTGTTTCTCAAATTACAAGGACCAAATTTATGGCATTTCCAAAACACAAATTTATTAACCATTTGAAATGACTATACTAGTTTATTGGCACAGTAATTTAAATAAATTCTCATTATCACAATTAAATGATTGTGTCTTATTTTCTAACATTTAATGCAATGAACAACATCCAAATACATCTACAGAATTCTGGGAAAAAAGAGGAACTGGTACTACTCATTAAAAAGGCAAATGGGGTTGGGCACAGCAGCACACACCTGTAATCCCAGCACTCTGGGATCTGAGGCAGGATGACTGCCCGGACTGGGCAATCCAGTGACTTAGTAACAGCCTGTCTCAAAATACAAACCAAAAGGCGCTAGGAATATAGAGCAGTGTGAAGGCCCTGGGTTCAATCCCCAAAGCCGCAAACCAAAACCAAAAACAGGGCAATAAAACCAGGTTCTAAGTTGAAATTAAATTCATAGGAGAAAACATTCAAGGTGGAATGTTACCTTTTCCCCAGCTAAACATCAAGATAGAAGTAGAAGGCTGAACTTTTTCATTCCTAATTTTCCTTTAATATTCTAAAATTTCAAATGATCAGAGAACTTCTGTTAAGTTGTGAAAAATAAAATGAATTATTTCATCTGTTAAACCATTATTTATTTAAAATAACAGATGTATAGAAAAACTGCCAGAGCCCAGGTGCGCTCCTGTGGACTCCAGAGCCCCTCCACCAGCCCCCATGGAGCTCGGCTCAGGTTTAAGGAACTCAAGAAACCAAAAACCCAGAAAAGGACCTGCAGGAGTGAGAAAGGAAGCAAATATCCATCCTCCTTGGTACTAAATGACTAGAAGTAAGTTGTAGCCACCTGTTGATCCGATGACAAGGTTAAAGATGAAGGCCATTTCTCCAAAGTTAACCAGACTATGGGCTCAAGAAATGGGAATTAGGAAGCTGCTGGTCCTAAGGAACCATTTCTATCATCTAACTCTCTCCAGTAAAATAAACACATACATTTCTGGTTATTTCAGACTGTGGTTTGCAAATGGTTTGCAGTCTAAGCCATTAAAGCAGATCAACTTGACTCTGCAAAACAATAAGCCTAAGCTACTTTCTGAGTTGTCTTAAAACTCCACAAACCAAGAGCGACCTATCCAATGTTTCTTCCCTCATCTTTAGGGCAGGGAAACTGTCAAATATGGACCCCACTGCCACTAGTTTAACGCATAGTTACAAAATAAGGCACCATGTGAAAAGAATAGAGATTTCTTTAAAAACTTTTATAGGAAACTTTTATTCTCTAAAAATACCACCTTCCTTCCGGCAAATCTACTACAAAATATGACAGGCTGTGGGTAACCTGCTAGAATTCACCCTTCAATTGAAAGTGTCTTCAAGAATGCTGGTACTTCTTTTAATGGGAACAAGAAGAACAGTTACAGGCTTTGTGGGCTTTTAGACAACCACGGAGCCCATCTGGCTTCCCCTCCATCCTCTGCAAATGTGTGATAATGCCCGATGAGTGACTCTTCTCCAAATCTGAGCCGTAAGGAAGACTTCTATAACAAGAACTGGCCATTACTTTGTATTCTGGGAAATAAAATGTGCATGGTGTCAAATGCACCGCCAGAGGTAGTGCTCATCACGTGTGAAGACACACCTTCGCGGCGACGATTGCAAGGGACATTACTTTTCCTTCACACACAGCGCCCGGCTGAAAGTGACTGTCCTGTCTCCTGACCCAACTTGTCTCACATGAGCATTTCCAAGTCTCCTGTCGCTAGCTGGGGCAGGTAAGTAGGTCCTGTACACTATCCTTAGTCCTCAGGAAAGAACCCTACTGTGCGGGTAGCCCAGAAAGGCTAACTGTTTTGCTCAGCGCTATAAAAGCAGCGCATGGCTGCACCAGGAGCTGGTTCTGGACCGGGCTGACCTCGGGCTCCTCTCATTCTCTCTTTTGCGTAATGTGGTTCTTTCAATGCATTCTGCTCTTGATTGTCAGAGTAACAGGTTTCTGAAACTAAAAACTGTCAATCTCAGTTTATTAGGAGTCTGAAGTTCTCAAAGGTCTCAGCAACACCGTATCAGTTACCATAAACATATAACACTTAATCTAATAGATTAACACAAATACCGATTTTCCAAAAGGGTAAAAAAAAAAAAAATGCCTTCCTCCTGAAAGATAATCTGTGTAGAGCGGACCATTCACTTTGAGCGGCACAGGTAGGCATCCACTAGCCAGCTCGTCCTGAGACACTGCTTGAACTCTGCCTAGTTTTTACTGAGCTGTTCCTCTCCAGATGGCTTAGGACCTAAAATAACCTGAGACATGAACTTCCTGAAAGTACAACAGCAAAGGAGGGAAGAGAAAAGGACATGTACTATGCCAGGTACTTATCTACAACACCCATAAACACACATCATAAAGACGGGCTTGTTTTTCTCACTCTACAACAATACCAAGGCTCAGAGAGATCAGCTTTCCCAACACAAAGCCAGTAAAGCGGCAGAGCTAGTCCAGTGGCAAATTAGCAGAAGTGCTGTCTCTAATGCCAGAGTGTAACAGTGGCACAGAGCTATGCACCAGAATAGAACCACCTTACAGGTATGCTCCTAGAATCGGGGGTGGGCAGAAGGGGGCTCGAAGACAGCATTTACTCACATCCTTCAATTTTACTGGAAACCCATTAAGGACTAAGGATACAAGTCATATCCTGATGAGGAAAACTAGCTAGTTCAGAGCCCTGGTTCTGTTTAATTTACACTTCTTTCCTCTGTAAGGCCTGTAGAGAGGAAAGACAACCAATTTATAGTTTTCCAAAATGCAGATTAAAAGGGGGAGGCAGAGTTGCTTCCAGATCCTCCCAGAAGGAAACAGTATGCCACAGCTAGCACTACTACTAGTCAACAGACGGTACGTCCTACGTGCTAAAGTGCCAGGTATAATCCAGAGTAACCCTCACAGCCATGGGGTACGTTCCACATTATCATCAACTCATTCCACAGATGGGAAAACTGAGACTCCAAGAGACAAAGCACTCACTAAAGGTCATGCATTTACAGCGAACCAAGCAATCTGTGAGAGCAAGGCAAGGACTCGACCCAGATCTCAACCACCATCCCAGCATTTCTTGTTTATGGAACTGCCAACTTGGAGTTGATTATTAACAGTTCTCCTGCAAATGAGACCCAATTTGGGAGAGAAAAGAGCTTCCCACACTTACTACCTTGAGATGTGCTTTTTGAAGAAAAAAACGTGAAGGCAGGAGAATATAGATCACTCTTACCCATTTCTAGGAGCCAAAAATAAGTGGGAGAAAAAGCACAGCTTCAGCCAGACAAATCGGGATCTTGGGAGATCCTAAGCCCTCGTAAGTGGAGCCACTCATTTCTAATGCCCAAGATCTTGGAGATGGCCGTATGCAAGTGCAACAGCACATCATTAAAATATACATGGGCCATAATTTTTAAAATGTTTTAAAAATTTTAAAATGATCTACTAGAAAACATTTTCTCTAATTTTTATATATAGACACACTGCAGTCAAATACATTTGAGCTACAATTACACAACTCATTTCCTAAAGAAAAAAAATCCTTACAGTTAAAATTAAATTCGATCGCTGTCATTCAGTATTATAGAGAGATTTTTAAGTTAGGAAAATGTACTAAACTACACACAAATAATACTAATCAGACACACTAATCAGCACATGGGGTCTAAATCTAAAAATATACTTCAGCTGGATGTATGTACATTTACCTCTTGTTTTTGTCAAAAACTCTAAAAAGCTCGGCTTTTAGATACTCAAAATCCCTCCAATTGCTGTCCTGTAGCTTATATACATGTCTTCAAGGAATGTTCTCTCTTTTTTCTAAATATGATCATTTAATTTTTAAATGAAAGCATTTTAAAATAAATTCTAATGCCACAGCCTTCATTTTGGCAGAGAGACTGTCACACAGAGAGCTGGTGTTAACAGACCAGATTAAGGGCACCGAGTCCTGGCACCGAGTGACGCATGGCCATGCAAGACTGATTTCCCGTGCCTCTGAAGAGACGGGAAATAGAATTCACCGTCCTCTAATAACCTGCCTCCTCCCTCCGTCCAGATTACAGTCCATCTGGCCTCAAGGAAGAATCGAGGAGTCTGATGCTCACAGAATGCCCCGAAGAGGAAACAAGGTGGGCAATCGTCAGATACAAACCATCAGAGAGGTCAGAGTTTGACCAACCTGAAGGTATCTGGAGCCCACATAGTAAAAGGCTATACATCTTAGGGAACTGGAGAAGACAAGCAAATTAAATCCAAAGTAAAAACTAGAGAAAAATATACCCAGAATTAGTATTTATTAAGAAATTTCAGCATGGGTCACTATACGTGAGTCAAAAATTTCTACCGAGAAATGTCAATGTTAGGGAAATAAACAGTTACAATGGTGACAGTATGGTACCTAACCTCCCAGCCTAAAGAAGAAGAAAAGGCCAGCACTTCATGGCCTTCCTCTGCAGGGTACAACTTCCTTAGCCAGTTAACTCTGTCCAGTCTTGCTCAGCAACACTACCATCACGCATTCCACTCCTACTGGGCCGGCTCACACAAATGTTGAGTTATGTGGGAAAATGACTTATGTGCAGATCAGCTCCACCAACACCCCCAGAAACTTCTTCCACTTTTGAGCATAATCCACAGATCCCACAGAAGTGCCATGGGGACAAAGCTGTCACAATTATTACATATACAGGGTCTGCACCTGTGACCACCCCCAGGGATAATTCTAACAGCTCTGTGGTCACAGGTTCTTCCCCTTCTCTAGATCCATAAAGCTGAGGTGCTGAAAGTAAGAAACACATTGGTCTAGACCAGGCAAGGGGCAGCAGGGTTTCCTAAAGAAATGCAAATACGCCCCGCCCAACACTTTTATTCGCCATACCATCTAATCCAGTTGCAAGCAAATCCTAAGTAAAAATAGGCAAATAAGAATATGGCTGGTGGAGGTTTTGTGGTCACAGCTTAGAAAGAAGAAAAAGACATCCTTTGTTTTTGTGACCCAGTAGAGCATGTGAATTCAAGTTTGTGAATATGAGTGTGCCCTTCCCCAGAGTACGACCAATTAAGGACACCTTGGTTACTCAAGCCGACCACAGTTCAGACCAAACAGGAAGTCCTGGTCAGCAATCTATGTATCTGTAATACACATACACACTCTGACACTGGCTGCATCCACATCAGCATGCGCACCGGTAGGAAGCTGGACATCTCTCCCAAAAAGCAGCCACAGGGAGGACACACAGCCCTGCAAAGCTGAGAGGAAGTGCCTCGGGGCTTTCTGGTCCCACCACACAGAGCCGTGCACAAGACGCGCAGATGTTTCAAGAGCGATAGCAGTCCTTTCTTACAGCTGATCGCATCCAAGCATGTGAAGGATTCAGTAACTCAGAAGCAAAAATGATCTCTATTTAGTACTCTCTCCTAAACCTCATAATTGCCAAAAGCCAGCAGAGAAGAGAAAGCCTCAAGGGAGCCATCAAGGACCAGAAATGCACCTCCTCCTTCCAACCTGTGGGCCTTTGTTGACAGTGAGCCTTCCCCCATGGTGAGCAGTGAGCGAGACAAACCTAGCAAGCCACATGCCTGGCATGGGGCCCTAAGAGGGCCCTGTCCTGTCAACAAAGCCTAATTGTGAGAAAAGTGGCACTCGGAGAAATGAGCCCACCAAGTCCAGCTTTCTTTTCTTTTCCCAAACGCAGACAGTACAAAGACTTAATCAGGTAGTAACAAATAACTTTTAAAAAGCAGCGAGCTGAAAGTCACATTAGTTAGTTTGCTGCGGAAGACCCTTCTATCTGACCCACCTTCTGTTGACTCTAATGTCTTGGACCCACGTGTAGAACAAGATCTTGTCTTCCTGGCAATTTGTCAAGCTCTGCTATTAGATGTCATTATGACAAACAGGCATAACTCTGAGCAAGACTACATCATATAATGACAGCAGACTATTTTAACAATTGAATTTTGCTTAGCACATTAGAAAAATATTCCATTATATAAATGGATTTAATGTATATTCCACTGATTGTTAATAAGGTGTAGAAGTTGGAACAAGAACACTGTAGCTCAGAAATGTGAGGTAGTATAAACACTGAGAGCCTGGCGAGGCCACAGCCAGTCCACAATCTCCCTTCTACAATACTAACACAGCCGCTTCCAGCCCAGGGCATGAAATCAACCACCTTACCTCTTGGGACAGGAAAGGAATGACTTGTGCGCAGATAGCATTCAGCCTCTTGACAATCTCTGCCTGGAAAAAAAGGAGAGGAAAGCAATAAAGAGAACAGTCAGCCCATTACAGAGTCCCGAAATATTAACAGGATGATATTAAAACACACTTTATATTCTGGCTGGTGTAGTTCCTAAGGAAGAGGAAAACTATCTCATCAGCAAGCCCACTGAAAGGAAACAGTGACAAGAGTGCCACATTAATAGCGTACTTTATTAACCACCATGCATCCTAAAAAGTCAACCTTCAAGCACCAGGGCAATATAAAAAGGAATGTAACTTTCATGACTGGAAATTAGTTTTTGAAAGCCTTCATCAGGATACTTGCCCACTGTAGTGCTGTTTTTCATAAAATCCTAAGAGTTTAGATTAAACATACGTTCTTCCCCACATGCTAACTCTTCCCATTACTGACTCCCTGGATTTCTATGTTTGTGGCCTTTCCTTTGAATAGGGCACTAGGACTTCATACTTAATTTCCCAACCTCCTGCAAGAACAGCATGCAGTCAGCCAGGTAAAGGTGATTAGCTCAGATTCTTAGCTACAAATTATTGAGGAATGGGGTGTGTTCAATCATAAAGCTTTCCAAATGTATCCCATCAGGGTGTTCAGTGTGTAGAGGTTGGAGCATGCTAAAATCATACTATATTTAGCAGAGTCTGTCTGGAGACTCTCCTTGAGAACATTACATTTTTACCATAGATCTGCCAAAGTCCCATCAATGTCAGATAACAAAATTTATTCTCTAATACTTTTGGAAGAAAAAAGAAAACTTACGCCAATCAATAAGATGTAACAGTTAAGTTTAAAAAATAAAAAAGAAAAATATAACCACTCCATGTTTTCCTTAAAAAGCTACCCAGGGCTTTGCTAATGTTCATCTGAATTTTTATTTTCAGATGTGGGTTATATACTTTGTGTGATAAGTGAACATGTGTTTTTATAAACATACATAGAAAATTCCTTATATTTTAATGATGGGGTGGGGGGAAGAAGAGGTAGGAAGTGTTAAAAAGCAGAAAACAGCAAAGTAATTACTGTTCTCGAGTTGTTCTTAAAGTAAATTCCATCCAGGGTCAGTCCCTCGTTTTATCAGAGGACAAAAATGTTTTTTTTCTTGCTAAGTCATTACCAGAATGACAGCGACGCTCCTTGTGCAATCCAGGCTTCCTTCTCTCATCAGCAACCCTTCTGACTTTGGAGCTATGCAATCTCTCAAATGCCAGCGCCTTAGAAACTCTGGCAGCCCACAGAAAACACAAACGCACCATGAAGTTTCAAACCTAAGTGTTCCATTCCAGCCTGCATTCCTAGCAGGGTGGACAAAAACCCAGCACCAAGAAGCAGCAGTGAGTAAGGACCCAACTGTGCGGACCCGATTTAATTTACTGCGCTGGTCCCATGGAGCACTTAGCCACCCTTTAAGAATGCTTAAACCACCATGAAAAGCTGCAAAGGGAATCACCAAACCACTCTCCACCTGGAGGAACATACCACAGTGGTTATGGGGTGACATTCCAGGGTGAGCTAAGAAAACAGAGTAGCATTCAGGAGGCTGAAAGCTCGGAGCTCTCAAAGGCATTTGATTGTTAAGCTTTTTTGTAGGGGGAGGTGCAGGGGGAGAGAATAAAAGATAATGAGACACTTTGGGGCAGACCAAACTGATGATTCTAATGCTTAGAACCATCTGCCAAGCATATTTTCCTCATTATGTTGTTTACATAAATAAAATAGTCCCTTGCTAGGGGGGTTGAAAAATGTGTGGGCGCATAACAAGACTGAGTTCTGTAGTTTGCCTACATAATCTAGGCAAGAAAAGCTATGCAGGAAAATTATTCATCTGGCAAAATAAAGACCAGAAGTTACCTGGTCCCTTAATTCTGGACCTATGCTATTTTAAGTCTCAGCAACTATTTAAAGAAAAATATTCTATATTTTTTTTTAAATTCTTTATTTTCTTAAAAACAAATGTAAAAAGAAAGAAAGGCTTGATACTAAATCGTGTATGGTAACACACACATCACAGTAAAAGGAGGACAGAAACCTAACTTTTTCTTTAAAGGTCTCCTTTTGTCTAAAAGACTTCTCAATTTCTTTAAGTTGTCATGCCAATGGATTTTCATAGACAGGCTAATTGGCAGCAGGAGGGGTGGGATTTGTGTGTGATTTCATAAAATTAAGCAGGTCATTCCTCACTTTGAAAGCTAAAGTTGCCTCGGAAACACCGCTGCTTCCATGGTCATCTAATTTTGCCTCTTTTGTCCCACAGGGCCAGGCTTTAGGGAGGCATCATTTATTTACAGGCCTTTCCACTGGGCTTCAGCGATCAGCCAATAATACTGTGGACACACACTTCTAATGGCCTATGTTTTGAAACTGAGTCTAATCTAATGGCGTGAGGCCCAAACTCCTTTTCCAGCACAGCCATTAAAGGATGTAGGTTATTGCTGTTGTCACCACTGATATTTGTCATTGTAATGTAATTAGGGCCCCAAAATGATGCATTACAGCCCCTGGCACAGCTTCTATTAAAATCTTTTCTTCTGCTCACTGAACTGCGACCTGCTTTCTGATGAATAACAGACAGACAGCTCTAGGGTAAGGAGCAGATTCATCAAAGAAGTATTTTTCAGCTTTGGGGAAAGAGGAGGAAAAAAAATGCAACCTAGAAGGAAAAGCAGTAGGGGAGCAAAAGCCACAATACACATTTGAATTGCATCTGACCACTTGAAATTCTGATTGCATCTGATGATTCTTGCTTAGACAATATATTCCCAGTCTTCGAATCACATGGTTAATCAGGGCTCTAATCTGCTATCCATCAGCCTATGCCAGCTCTGGAGCTTCCAATCAAATTTATAGGTGATGTGAGTCATGCGTCCCTGAGCAAGTGCATCACAGACAGCCCATTTAAGCAGGCAGAAATCCTGAAATACTGCTGTCAGGGTTACTGCGTGCTGCACTGCTATTCAGTGCTTTATGGACACTGCTAAACTATTGCCTTTAGACGCCAATGATATTCCAAAATAACATTAATGGCCCCAATAAAAGGACAATTGTTCATGTCCAAATATAACAAAAAGATAATTCTGGCAGTGATAATTTGTCAAAAACATTAATGACTGACAATTCTATTACCAATTCCCATATCTGTCAAGACATTTTAAAAAAATACATTGCACACATATTTTTCTACCCTTAACTCACCACCATTCTATTTCCTCTTTCTAGCTTCCAACCTTTACACATCATCCTCCGATAAAAAGAACCAATGAAAAGCATGACTATCCTGCTGAACTAAACAAGATATTGCCCCAATTGGGGCAAAATATCTCAGGAAAAAAGGCAACAACAAAACAGGCATTCTACGAAACTATCTTGACCGTGCATGCGATGCTTGACATGTGAATGCCAACAGGCTATCAAAAGTGCGGACAAACGGTCAGTAATGAGACAGGAAACTAAGTGAATCTTTCACCCTTTTGATTGTCACACTCCAACACTCAAAAAAGTTGGACAATTTACTAACTACCTTAAATCAAGAAAAAAGAACCCTAAGTACTGAAAAGAATGGCAACAGATTAGAAGTAACAAATAGTAAAGGACACAGTCTCACACACATATTTATAAATTACCCCCGTTATTTAAGGCAAAGGAAAAAGCCAACTTAATCAAATACCTTAATTCACTTACATTCCCTCAAATGGATCTGACAGAATGAAAATCTAATATTTATTTACATTATTTCTGCTTATGTTTTCATAAAAAACAAAAACAAAAAGATTATTTTAACATAATAAGCTTGATAGAATGTATAATATTTTATTTTAGTAATCAAAGAGATAGATCAGAAGCAATTGTTGGT
The DNA here is from genome assembly GCA_004026905.1 of Hystrix cristata. NCBI lineage: Eukaryota > Metazoa > Chordata > Mammalia > Rodentia > Hystricidae > Hystrix > Hystrix cristata. The sequence continues at coordinate 88,597 of PVJO010003205.1, read as the reverse complement.
TTAAAGAATTGTTTCATAGTTTTTGGCCCCTAATCAAAATAGATACATTGTTGGAAATGTGCTATTGAAATGAAACAGAATAACAACGCATTATTAGGAAACCATTTCAGCAGCCAACTTACAAAACAAAACAAAAAAAGCAATTATGGTTTCAGGAAAAGATTCTTGAATGATATTTCACCATTACCTTTGCACATTCTACTGGAATGTCTTTGCCAACAATTTTTTCAACAGATGAACCTATTTATTTTATTAAATGTTCGTCAAGAACATATACTTATGCATTATATGCAAACACTTAAAGTGATGGAAAATTTCTACATTTCCCTGCCTGAAATCTTTTTTGGAATAACCACAACCTTTTCATACTTCACTACTAGAGATATAAGACTAATTATGTTCTTTCTTAATTTCAATCAGAAAAAGATTTTATTTGTTCAAAATTTTCTGAAGAAACTGCACAACCTCTGGAACTGATAAACTGCCTGACCCTAGACTTAAAAGTCAGAGGACTACTAAAAATTCTGTCTCAATAAAAATCCAGACTACACTCTAGACTGATGCTATGGCTTAGATACGTGTCCCCAAGGGTCCATGTGTCAAAGGCTTGCTTGTTAGCCCACTGGGATGAAGAGGAAGCTTCAGGAGGGGCCTAGTGGAAGAAAGAAGTAAGGTTAAGAGGGGTGTGCCCATGAAGGGGATACTGGGCTTCCAGATACTGCTCTTCACAGCTGTCTAGCTGCCATGAGGGGAGCAACTCTGTTCCACCTCGTGCTCCCCATCATGACGTACTACTGCCTTGCCACATGGTCAACGACCATGGACTAAACCTCCACACCATGAGCCAAAAAAATCTTTCCCAGTTGAGAGTTAATTACTTCAGTTATTACGTTACAACAGAAAGCTAACTAACACAAACGACAACTCAGTGTTTACCCTGACACCAAAATTCAACTTTGCAAAAGAGATAAGAACATGTAATGGATAAAAGCAAGTCTTATGTGTATACTAAAACAAACTGCCCACACTAAAGGAAAAACATAATTAGAATGCAGACTCAGCTAACAATCTCTTTTCTACAACAAAATACTGTACAGAAATTGGAAAAGAAAAAACATATAGACAATGGATGAATTAGAGAAACTTTTCTGGACTATTTTTTTAAATAAGGATTTTTTCTCAAACAGCTGAGAATGCTTTGTGTTTGACATACAGGAAAGAAATAATTGCCAGAAATTTCTAAATCTGTAGGAAATTTTTATTTTCCTTCAATTTATTTTATTAGTACATGTTTGCAGCAGGTACATGTACACGACACATCTTACTTTGCTGTTTTTAACTCATATTTATGCCATTTTACTGCATGTTATGTGTGCTATAAGATACCCAGAGTGAAACTCAGTAAACTGAATATATTCAAGCACCACGTCTGTTTGTCCTAACAAGAGATACAATGCTACTGTTTGTATGCAGGACAGTGTCCTTCCTCAAGGGTCACAGTACACCTGCATTTCATGAAACTATTCCAATCTATCCCCAAAGGTAAAGCAGAAGTATTTTTTTTTAATTTTCCAGAAACATCTTCTGTAATTAAAAAGAATACCCCTTCCTCTTACCATTGGAGCTTTTCAGAAGTTATTTAAGGCAAGTCTTAGAGATGTGCCTCTTACCCTACATACACCTGAGCTCTGATTACTGTGTTTTAATATTCCGCCCGTGTTAAGCATGATCAAGAGAATGATACAGTATCAAAGTTGACAAATAATGATCATTGTGCAAGATATCCAATTACTCATACAGGGTCAAATCCTTGCAATTCTCAAGTCTGAAAAACCCCTGTAACTAATATTGTATCATGGTTATAATAGCTCCAGCAGAGGAGGGAGCCAGAAAAACAGAAAAAGCGTAAGAGGGAAAAGTAGGATGTCAGTGGGAGTAGGGAAAGAAAATTCTATTGAATTTACTCTCTGGCGCCACAGAACCAGGTGTAATTGGTCAAGCAACCGATCTAACCTGGGTGAGCGCTGAGGCGGCGAGTTCTGCAAGCATTGCTCTCCTCAGCCCTGCTCTGTCCACTCTGGTTTGTTTCTCTGCTCTCTCCTAGTTCTCTGCACCTCCTTCCCTTTCTTTTCTTCTCTCTCCTCTCTCTCTCCCTCCATCCTGTTCCCCACCCCTCAAATGTACAGACGCCTCTGAATGCTGATTTATAATTAATTAAACATTTTCGTGTTTAGTCACAGTGACACGGACACTGTGTGGGTCCACAGCAGACAGAGGTTATTCATCCTGACTTTTCCTAACATGATCCATGCGATCAGGGTAACATGGAAAGCACCTAAAAATGGAGAACTCGGGATACAGGAATACAAACAGAATAGGCCGATGGGGCTGAACGAGTCCTCGTCGAGTACATCTGTACTGATCGGCAGGTAACAACAAGCCTCCTTTTATACACTGATATCCAAGCCAATTTTTTATCTTTTCTTCTTAAATTAAGCCAAAGGTCACTTGTTTACTTCTTGTTTATGTCCATTTTTCAATAAATCTCCATCGACAGCCACATTTCTCAGCATTTCCTCTCCTTCCGAGGCTGGCACAGCCGCATGCAGTTTCTTCCCCCTTCCCCCAGTTACATAAAACTTCACCTCTTGAAGTCACCACTGCAGAAACGTCATCCTGAGCCCCTTGACCATCTTCTCGCTTGGATGAGGAGCCAGCTGTTATAAAAACCAAGCTTGTGCTCTTCTTCTGTATGTCACACCCCCGATGCAGGCACAGTGGGCAAAGGATGCTGAGTGTCCCCCCCAGCTCCAAGAAGAGGTACAACAAGGACTGAGGTGAGAGTCCCTCTTGTCAACCTCTGCAACCGTTGTTCCCTCTACCTGGAACCACCTTCCCTAGATCATCTCATTCCTTTGCATCACTTAAGTCTTGGTCAAAGGACACTTTCTCTGGTGCCTTTATGTCCTGTCCTTGGTTACTCTCTTTTCCCTCCTTCCATTATAATCTTGTCCTACTAACATTTATATCAAATGAAATTATTTTGTATACATGCATTAGACTGGTGCTTCTCAAACTACAATGTGTATATTACCCAGGAATCTCATTAAAATCTAGACTAGAGCAGGGTCTGAGGGACCACACTTCTAATGAACTCCAAAGCGACGCTGACTGCCGTGGCTGGCCCACTGAACAAACAGCTAGAGCAGAGCAGCAGGATTCCGAGAATGGGCCTGATGCAGGCTGAGATCCTCACCTACAGCCCCAGGGGCTGCACTAAGACACTCGAGATGTACAGTACTTGGAGAATGAGCAAAAGAAACGACAGATTAAGTGGCTGCCAATACCATGAGTTCTTTTGCAGGTATAAAACTGTTAGGAAACACAGTACTTCGATTTATGAATTATAAAGGAATATACATCTGGAAGATCGGTTTACATTCTGATTTGGTTTGTTTAGCCTCCCATCGCACATCCTTTCTAGCATTCAGGATGCACTGCTGTTCAAAAAAGGAATCTAGCAGGCAACAAGAGGAACTGCAAATTCATTCTGGGTCACTCCTGACTGGTGGGTAAATGATTAAAGCTTCCATTTTTAATCCTGGGCAGAATATGTGTTTTTTGAGATTATTTTAGAAATATAGTCAAGGTGGTACAGCTCATCCTCCTTCCTAAAGTTACTTATTCCATATTATCAATTACCTCAGCCATCAGAATGCAAAGTATTTGTTAGATGGCATACTGGGAGTACTTTACGTGAAGGATTCAGAATAAAATCTCTAGAAAAGTGCCTGGAGTGAGCCAGTGTGACAACTGTAACAACCCAAGGGAAGGCCCTGGTCAAGCTACAGCATCGCGGGGCTTGGGGAGTAAGGGACAGCTCCAAAGACCTCCAGGTGCGGCGGCTCTCAGAAATCACATGGCAGACCTAGTTCATCATACTTACCTACCGTGTTTGAAACCTGGACCCAGTGGGCCGGGACTGGGGTCCATGGACACAACGGCAGCATGAGAATACCTGTGGACAACAGGCCTCCTGAATCCTTCCCTAACAGTGCCTACAAGCACCATCCCAACTTGTTGCTTCAACCCTGGGCAGCAGGTAACCTGATCTGGTACCTCACATATGGATTCTGATGCCAGAACTGCCTCCTCTGTCCTCGATGAATCTATTTGAATAGGCTAGTCCAATCATTAGTAAGTTCTTACTAAGAGTAAACTAATTTCTTGTCTGTTTTTGTTTTTTGATCATTAGGGTAATACATGTCACACAAAAGTAGGTCATCACTCACTGATTCGATGGCCATGATGACATACAAACATCAACAGGCTGGCTAGGAAATTAAGTACAGACTGAGGATGTAGCTCAGTGGTGGCACACAGAGCACTTTCCTCCTGTGTGCCACCGCCTGGCTGTCCAATCCCCAGTATGACAAACAAACAAACAAACAAGGGCAGAAAGGTACAAAGAGAATGCCTATGCCAGACTAAAAGCTGTCTATAATCAGAAAAATAATAGTACCTCCCTGTAATTAGGCTTAAATTTACTATTGCTTATTTTCTGCTTTTATAATACTCTAGTAGGCAAGTTGAGAAAATTAAAAGAAACTATTGTCATCGATCTATGCTCCTATATGCTTACTTTTTTTAGTGCATGTTTGCAGTATGTAATGCTTACATTTATTGTAGGGAGTTTGTACATGTACATAACACATCTTAACTCTTTTTTTGTCCCCTTCCCCCCATCCCCTCCCTACTCCCACTCTCCTTGCCCTCCCCACTCACAAAAGCTCTACAGTATTTCCATCTTTTTTCTTCCCCTCTCTCTTTCTCTCTCTCTCATTTATCCCTTTCTCTTCCCACCCCCTTATTTTTAGGATACACAGTGGTCTCTCAGTATTCATGGAGGTTGGTTCCAGGACCCAACCCCCTCCCCCAATACCAAAATCCAAGAATGCGCAAGTTCCTTAGGTAAAGTGGTACAGTATTTGGACACAGCCTACACACAACATCCTCTATACTCATCTCTAGATTACTTATAATACCCAATACAATGTAAATGCTATGCAAACAGTCATCATATATTCAATACATATACAATTTTCCCCCAAAACATTTTGATCCACATTTGGTTGAATCTGCAGATGTGAAACCCATGGACACAAAGAGCCATGTGTACTTCAGATCGTTTTTAAATTGAATGATGCAGGCAGTTTAAAATACTGAAACACACATGCTTTAGATAAAGCCCACCCACAGTAGTATTATGTCTTTTTTGCCTATTTTACTGCCTTCCATTCACCTAACAAATATTTACTAGTAACTGTCTACTTACTGCCTGGACTTTCTTAGGTGCTGAATGGAGACACAGGATAAAATGAGCAAGACAAGCAGGTCCCTGGTGTCAGGTAGCTCACAGCACAGAGTAAGGAGACAGAACCAAGCATACAGATACTGAGCAGCACTAGAAAGATGATAAAGTGGAGGGAGGTGTCTGAGAAAGAACCCCAGGAAAAGGGATGGGTCTGATCCGGGTGACATCATCGGGGAAAGACAAAGAAGTCACCTTCACCCGATGTAGTGACACCAGCCTGTAATCCTAACAACGAGAAGGCTGAGGCAGAAGGATCCTAAATTAGAGGATACCCTGGGCTACAAAGCTGTACCTTGTCTCAAAGAAATAAATAAAAGTTGAGATGTTGCTAAAAATATCACCTCCCAAAGCATGTTCTATTTCACATTTTGCGGGTGTTATTAACAAGTACTATACACACAAAGGAATCTCAGATCGGATGGCCTTACTCTGCTTAAACAGTTAAACAACTTTGTTTCCTGTTGGACCTCTCAAAGCCTTTCATTTGATAGTGTGAGTTCTACATCTGTGGAAAGATGCACATAAAAAGCAATACTTGTCAAACTTCCTTGACTAGGGAACCCTTTCTCCTAAAAGCTTTCAGAGGAGATGACAGTCTGTAGGAAAAAAAAAAAAAAAAAGAAGTGGTCAGTGGTTTCCAGCTCTGACTTTACATCAGCATTATCAGCAGACCTTCAATAGTGAGTGACACCCAGGCCTCACCCCAGACCATTAACTCACAATCTCCCAGGCTTCAGTATTTCACTTTAAAGTTCCCCAGGTGATTCTAATGTGCAGGCAGGATTGAAAACCATTAAGCTGAGCACAGGACACATGCATTAAAAAGCAGAGTGGAAAATAAGGGCAGAAAGGGTCCATGGGGTCAGTCTATGGAAGGTCTTGAATGTCACTCTAAGAAGTAGGAACTTTATTTGGAAGGCAGCAAACACTATTTCCAGAAAAGCTATGATGATACTAAACTGTTCAAGATACTTCAGTCATTTCTGCCTTCTGCCTCTCTCTCGCCACTGATCATATTTAAATGGCTGTGGAAGGAAAGAAGAGATTTAAAACCACAAAACATACCACAAGGGGAAAAGTGGAGGACGAAAGATAATTTCAAAATAGGAACAAAATGAAATCCCAAGGCAGCCCAGACTTGGGGAGCAAGGCATGCCTAGACCCATGATGTGTTTGTGATACGGTGAGGGAAAAGACAAAGTAGAAATAAACACAATAACAGACACGACGTAGTTAAGTGTGCTAAGTGGGACACAGAGGAGCTCTAGAAACGTAAAAAAGAACGTGGAAGAAATCCCTTCTGACTTTGGTGAGCAATATAGGAGCCATATTAACTCCTTAGTTTTCAGGAATGGTACTACTTCGTCAGATACTGTAACACAGGGTACAAGCGTGGTGGGTCAGGGAAGATTTATAGAGCCCACGATCTAGCAAATGAGACAAACAGTAAAAAATATTACAGAATGTAGGGTATTTAGAAAGGATAAACAAAGAACTGTCTCCCTGAATAACTGTGGGTGACATGAGACTGAGAGACAAAGAGAGAAGGGCAGGGAAAAGGGACAGCAGCAACACAAGATGAGGCTAGAGAGGCAGCTCCAGAAGAGCCCGATGGGCTGGGATTATTTCCACTGGGTCAGACCAGTTAGCAGGCTACTGCATTGCTCATAGCGAGAGTTATTTTAAATATGGTGGCAAAGGGTGTTGGAACATGATCATATAAGCATCCTAACATTCACGGAGAGCCAGCTCTGGGCCAGACATTTCACTTAGTGCTCAGAGCAATTTTAAGAAGATTACTCTTCTCCCATATTTTAAATAAAGCTGAAGGAGAGCAAGGTGTTAAATAATTCTCCATGATCAGCTAGCTATCTGCACAGAAGTAAACACAGGAGTAAAAGAGAGCAGGTTCCAAAAGACCTGATGATCTACAGTGAAGGCATGAGAAGGAAGGCCAACAACCACCTGCCTACCTGAGGGTCTCCTGGCTGGAGAACTTGGGTGGCTGGGCGGGCGTTTCCAGAGAGGTAGCTAAACTCGTGAAGGGCGATGACAAATGGAACAGCCCCAGAGGAGAGGTCTGGGCTGCGGGGGAAATACAAAGGATTCATCTCCCGAAAAGAGTACGCAAGATCCGCTAAATAAAAGGGTAAGATGGACAGAGAAGGACAGAGCCACTCTGGGAAGACCGGGAGAATTTTCAGGTATAAAGAAGGGCCCTAAAAAATGACGCAATACCAAAGGTAGGGAGAAGGCAAAGGCAATGGGAAGGGCCAGTGCAGCCTCCAGCACGAGAGTCTAAGGGGACAGAGAAGGTGACCCCAGTGACAGCCAGGAAAAGGACACAGCACTGTACAGAAGAACCAGGAATGGACGAGAGGCTCCTCTAGAGTTGGACACCCGAGGAGCCTCCAGCATGTGAAACCTGAATACAGTGCACTCAACAGGGTAAGTCACAGGCTTACATCAAAGTTCCGGGAGCAAGAGAATTCAGATTCAAATGACGAAACCTTCTGAGAAAACATCAGACATTATGAACTGTCTCCAAGCACGGAATCCCAAACCCCAGGATGACTCTAATTACTAATTCAGTTGAGCCATGGTTTTAAGTAAACCTTCAAATAATTCCAAACTCCCATTTCTACAGCCATGTAATGCAAAGAATAGCTGCAACAGATCTGGGTGGCAGAAATATTTAGAAGAGCGGACATATGAATAAAATCCCTTAAGGTAAGCAGTTCTGTTTAAGACAGAACTGAGATTAGATAGTGATACAAATTGAGTGGCTGTATTGCTAGGTATCGATTCAAGCTTAGGGCTCTTGCTCTCAATTAAGAAAGCATTCCTCACTGATTTATACCACACAGGAAGGAGAAGGGCTACAGGGCTCAGGAGGAGGCCGAAGACAAATCTAAGGGACAGTGAGATGCCAGGCTCACTAGTATAGTAACACAGGACAGTACCTTTTCATCGACTCCAATAAGCAAGGTCACATGTCTAGCCCCAGGAAATTTGCTGTTTCTCCATTTTCTTGCACTGTGACCCAGAACAGATATTCTGGGTATTTGTTTCACAACTGGCAAAGGGTTTCTCTTCCTCTTTTTTTGGTACACAGATATTTGCCCTGCATGCAGTAAATCTTACATGTTGTAGTAAAGGGAAGTTCTTCCTACCGGGTACATAGTAAAAAAAAAAAAAAAAAAATTCTCTCTGAAAGAAGAATTTAGAAGTACTCAGAAGAATTTAAACACATTTCATGTTAACCAAAGTGCAAGGTTCCAACTTGTGAATCTGTGTCAACTACCTTAACTATGCCCCAAATGTTCATACTATAATGAATTTAATCCTATCTTTAAACTAACTTGCTCTTAAATTTACATTTATGTTACATGCTATGAACTTCGATATAAGTTAGGAGTTATTCCTAACATACAAATAACCCCGATGACCTTATGATTAAATATTTGAAAGTACTTCTAGAAAATTGCCAGTCTCGGAACTTACCAATCAGCAAAAAGGTACCAGGCTCATGCCCAAATGTAGATCAACTACTTTTCAGTTTGGCTACTTGGGCTTCCCTTGCTTTGTTTTTCAAAGATAAAGACATTGTTCATGAAGACATAGTGTATATTCTGTACAAGCACATGGCCCATCTTTCACAAATATTTTACAGAGCTGTGCCAGTCTGTGGACTGCATACATACTGAGAGGCATTGCTCCAGGGCAATACTCCTAAATCCCAAGCTACAATTTCTCACTGCTTTAGATTTTACACTAGGTGATAAGTAAGTTCCTTCAAGGTAACAAAAATTCTCCAACACAGCCCTAATAAATGGCACATTCCCTAACCTACTCCCTAGCTTCCTTAAAAGAAGCTAAATGATCACACTTGTAACACAACTCATAAAGTGGGTGGGTGACAGCCTAGAAATCAAGTCTCCAGAAACACAGGTCTTCCCAACTAGGCCACCACGTTCCCGCTAGTCCTGGGTTGTGTTACAGCAAACAGAAATAAAGGCCCACACATTATAAAGGGTATCTTATTTCTAAAAACAATCACCAAAGGCACCAAATGACAGGGCCAGAGAACAGCATGACAAATGTTGCAGCTTAAACACATTTGGGCTTCTTCTAAAACAAAATATACATTTCAATGTTTAAGAAAATTCCACAGAAAATGTGCTCACATAAAAAAGTAAAATGTACTTCGTGATTCATTTTATCTGTTTATGCCAAAATGCTTCTAGGAATCAGAGGTCAATATGAGGAGGGTACCTGTGAAAGGGTGAGAAGGAAAAAACTTTCAAAGTGTAAATGACTGCTTAAACAGCAAATAGGAGACAGAGAACTGAAAAGCCGCCCTCTCTCAGTAGCATTAGATAGCCAGCAGCCACCAGCTGAAACAAGGCTCGGTCACCCCACCGTCTCCACAGGATGCTGGCTCCAGGACCCGCGGGGTCACCGAAATGTGCAGGTGCTCAAGTAATGGCCTGGTATTTGCATATAACCCAAGCACATCCTCCAAAGCACTGCACTTTAAATTACCTCTAGATTACTTACAGCACCCAATACAACGTAAATACTACATAAACAGCTGTTATATTTGATTGTTTAGGGAATAATGGCCAGATAATGTACATGACCGATGCAAACACAGTATTTTTCTTAAGTAATTTTGATCAGACTGGTTGACCCCTCAGATGCAGGGTTCCTGGATACGAAGAGCTGACTGTACGAATGACGTCAATATCTAGAAATGCTCAAAGATGCAGGTCTGCAGACACCACCCCATCCATCTCGATGTCCTCGATCTCAGGTCTCATTCAAACAGCACATAGGCTCCATGAGCTACACAAACTATACCATGAAAAGGCACGGCACAGAAGCAGAAGAAACTGTGGACATATTTTGGCTCCTTAGGTCCCAACATGTCAGTGACCAGCAGTACCAGCCTCAGCTGAGCTTTTGTTGGGATGAGGACTAGCAGGTACCAGCCCAAGCCTGCAGAAATACAATCCGATTTCAACACCATTCCTATTCGTACACACTGAAGTCTGAGCAGCCGTGCTTGAGTTCACAAGTCTTCAACCCTGCTGTGACTCAGAATGACTCTGGAACTTTTAGAAAGCGCCCAGTGCTCCAGCCTTGGGTGAGGAGGCCCGGAACCAGCATTTTGTAAGATGTACAGATGCAGTCCTATTCCCATTCTGTGGATGTAGAACTGAGACTCAGAAAAGTTAAATAATTTCTCCAGGATATAAGAAGTTACCAGTTGAACTAGGACTGAATCCTAAAAAATATTTAGCATTATGCTGCCCATAAAGCACTAAAGAAACCATAGCCACCCCAAAAATCAAAAATTATTTTAAAGATCTAAGGCTTCAATTAATATTTGGTATTTTTAAAAGAAATAAAAACACATGACTTGTTTCATGTAGTTCCCCTTTGAACTCTGACCAGTTCTGCTCAATGAGGAGCCGCCATCTCCGCCAGCCACTGCACGCGGCGCAGAGACACGGTGAGGCGGTCGCCTGGTCAGGAGTTAGGCCACAGTGTAGGACCACGATGACTCTCTTTTGTTTCCTAAAATTTCTTTAGTGTTTCATTTTCTTCAGTGTTACTTTTTTCAGAAAAACAAAGCACTTCAAAATCACCTTTAAAGACTTCAGTCTGAATTAGACTAAAACCCAAGGATGAGGGCAACTGTCGTGTTCTGACTGTGAAAGTCTGTGAAAGCGCAGCACTCAAAGGCAGCTGCTTCAGAAAGAAACTTCGGCTACAAATGCTGATCCTTTTGCTAGCTGGTGATTCTGTTATTACATTCAAATGGCTCATAAATTAGCTCTAGATACACGGGGGTGTGGTGGGAGGTGTGAGGAGAATGAAGGAAATTAAAAGCTGCGGTCAGACTAGAAAGAAAAACACCCCATAAAGCAACGTATGTTTCTGACAGTTTAAACAGACTGCATGACAGACAGTAAAACCACATTTCCGCATGTTTTCTTTTCTTTTCCTTTTTGGACTGGATCTGTGGCTTTATGCCACCAAGCAATATTTTGGTTTACCAAAATGTACTCTATGGCCTTTTTAATTTCATGTTTACTTAGCTTTCCTTACTATCACTGCTGTTCTCACTCAACTACGGCGGCAGCTTAAGAAAAGTGACTAAAACAGTACAGTAAAAGCTTTAAAATACAGAACATGCCTCACATGGAGGGTGGGGAGTAACCACACACAAATAATTCACATCGACTAACGCGTCTATTGTAATTTCGGTGTTTAGCTCATCAGGGATATAATGAACAATGTGAGTAATTTCTTTTGAAACGTGGCCGTTTCTCGAGACAATTATAGACTCCAACTTATGTTTACATGAAATTTCTCCAAACAAAAAAGATATGGAATCACTAACCTACCCAGACTTGTTGGCCAACTCTGATAAAGGAATTAAAAATGAACAGGACAAAGAATGACTGGAGCAAAGAGTTTAAGTGACTGATGAATAATTTAGAGAACTGTGTGTCTATTTTTGATGTTAAAAATTCTCTAAAGAGAAAAAATTCAAAACTCAAATCATTTATAAACTCCAATATAAAAGTATGGGCAATAATCAAGCAAAACAATTCTTTCACACACTCACACTAAATAAATGCCTTCCTTAAAATGAACCGTTCCTAAAACCACTGCCCACAAAGGGCTGTCTGCTGTGGTCTGTTGTGGTCTGGGTACAGAACACAGGCACAAACAGAGGTCATGCTGAAAAGAATCGCTGAAGTTCTTGGCAAGAGCACAGATTTAGCAGGAGAGGTGAAAAGAGGGTCATGATATGAAGGTGAAAGAAGCAACCAACTCATGTATTCCCTCCTCTTCCTTCTTTCACTTCTTCCTACCTTGGCAGAACCGAGAAGTTCTCATCTCCTCCCTCTTTTTCTACAAATGGTACCATGATTCCACCAATTCTCAAAGGTCAAAGTCTCGGACTTTCTCCTATGAAATTCCACAACTCAGAGCCAATGAACTACTACCAGGTCACTCACTGGGGTCCTCCTTTCCATTTCTACTGAGGCTACCCTACTTCAGATTCACCTCCTTAATCCCGTCCCTGCCATGTCCCTCTCAGTCCACATCACTCTAACCAACATTCGCTGAACCTTTGTTCACAGGACCCTGGTAAATGCTGAGCTGAAGTGGCCCTGGCTCTGCTATTTGCTTAATCCTTCCTCTGCTGTTTTTTTCAATAGCCCAAGCACCACACCTAGCATTCAAGGCCTTCTGTAACACACCCCAAATCACCTTCACAACTATTCTCTTCTCTACAGCAAAGCTGGAAATGCTAACCACAGCCTGAACATGCAGAGCACTTTCCTGCCTCTGAGGCCCCTGTGGGATCCTCTCCATTCCTTTCTTCCTAAGTGCCCCCTCCTCTGAGGTTTCCCTAAAATACACCTCCCTCCTCCCTCAACCACCCCAGAGCCAGAGACTCCCTTCTGCTCTGCTCATGTCACAACATGGCACCACTGCACAATGCCTTGCACGGCTCACACTGGTCCAAATGACACACAAAGCGCGAGATTCTCTGGGGAGGAAAGCCTCCTACCTCTCATTAACTGCACAGCCTTCAACACTTGTTGAATTAAAAAAGGAAAGCCGTGGTAGCTGCACCTTCCACCAGTGCACTATCTCTTAACCAAGCAACGCTCCCAACAAAGGAATAAAAACCACCTCACAAAGGTTAAGTCAACGTCCATGTATAAGTTTTACGTTACCATCTTCCCAGCCTAAGTCCAGACTTAGACATTTCTATTTCAGAAGTGTTTTAATTTAGAAAGTTAGTTTCTGAATGAGCCTCAAACAAACGAAAAGCATGATCTCAGACCATAAAATCGAATGCCTAAGAAAAAGTGGGATTTATAAATCTAACCTGAGAAGCAGGCATGAATATCATCTCCTGAGTATATATCCTAGACTTGTGGAAAATAACCTATGAATTCTTGCTTAGATTCTAAGAAAATCTTCCGACAGAATGAGTTCCCATGTTGTGGAACATTTCTGTACATAAATGCACTAGGTCTGTCCCAGCTTCTTTTCAATCTGATGCCTCTTAAATGTAAGGACAAATTTTACAAAGAAGGAGAACTGGTTACCTCCACATTCCCAGAACCTACAGGAATTAACGTTTAAGAAGAGCACTTAGGAATTTTGGGGGGGACAATTTCTCCAATAGGAAGCCTAATAAGCACTTTCCTCTTCCCCAACTAACCCCAAAAATGTCCAACCAACTAACTGTGGGATTGGCCCCGTGTTTTTTATCGGCCACTTTAGGTCAACTACAATTTTTTTTGAGGTTAACCAAGGTAGACATACTTAGAGGTAAAAGCCACACTCCAAAACAGTTCTATGTTCTAAGAAAACCAAAAGCCTTTAAAACAGTCACCCACATTCAGAGCACAGTGGAATTTATAGGAAGAAAAAAAAAAAATCAGGTTCACTGATCAGTGTCCATGCCTTCAAAAATAAATTCCTGCTTTGAACTCAGGCTACTCAGAAACTCAAGGTTCCATTTTGCTCATTATAATGTGACCAGAGTATACAAAGACAAGTACAATGTGCCCTCTGACCTAATCAAGAGTCTGAGTCAAAAAGCAGAAGGGCTATTTTACAGTAAGATGGACTTTGATCCCTAAGCTGGGGCAGATAGGGCTGAGGCGTCACGCTGAGTTCTCCAATGGGGGGGCCAATCTATCAGATACCTCTTGGTACTAACACAACAGTGTCCCGGTAGAATGGCTGCAGTGACTGGGCACGTTCAGCACAGGAAAAGAAAGGCCAGTAAAAGGCAACACGTGGTGACCAGACCAGAAAGACCAACCCTGCTGCCTTCCACGGGCTTTACATAAAGACAGGTCTGCCAGTGTGGCACTTCCAACACTACCATAAGGTGTGCTGCTTTGCAAAAAAAGCAGCATCACAAGGATCTGTATGCTTTTGATGGAAATCAAGCATGCAATGAGAAGCTCAACTGAAGAGTAAAAGGTCTCCCCTGAGAGAAAACACACAGGACGATTCTCCGTCAATCTCTCTACTCTAAACAAATAATGCCCCCCAGCCTATGGCTCTTCCTGCCCATAAAAAGGCAATGGAGATAACAATACTATCCTCTCTCTGCAGCAGGGCTTCTCAAGCTCAGCACCACTGACATTTTAGATCAAATAACTCCCTGTTTTAGGTGCCACCCCAAATGTTGGTTGTAGGGTGTCCAACAGCATCGCAGCCTCTACTCACTACATGCTGGCCACACTTCCAAGGCGTGACACCACAAATACCCTCAAACACTGCCAAACGTCCCTTGGGAAGGAAATGCCTGGCCAGACACCACCATGACACAGTGCCACGGCTCCTATCCCCGTCTGGGCCCCAAGTTCCTCACGGCATTGGTAGGTGCTATGGACTCCGTTTCTTCAGAAAAAGGCGCAAGTGGGTAAATAAGTTCAAGAACCCTTAAAACCAGCCAAGAGTCCCCATCTCGCCCTCACTCTGGGCAGGCACTCAAAGTCTTATACTTGTCTGGACATTCCCATGTGGTTAAAACAGAAGGCACTGTGCCTGTTTTACAACTCTCAGTCAGAAGAACGAAAATACCTAAGGCCTTTGATCATCAGGCAAAGCCCGGCAGCAGAATCTGAGATAAAAGATGAACCAGCTGATGGGTCTGCTAATCTGGAGTATTTATTTATACCCAAATAAGACCCAATATTAGTTTTTTTTAACATTATGCAGAGTACAACAGTAGTCTATTTAGGTACATTTGAAAAACAAAACCAAAAATTTGCCATATAAAAACAGTCATTTATAATGCAGGCAGCGCCAGTTTGCAGAACTCAGGCTCCATCCAAAGCCAGGCTGCCTGGGCTGGAATCCCGTCTGCAGCCTACCAGCTGTACAGCCCCGGGCAAATCTCTTAACTTTTCTCTTTTTCGTTTCCTCATAGACAATGAAGCTAATAGGATCTCTCTCTTAAAAGGCTATGAATTAAATTAATACATGTAAAGCACTTTGTCGATCAGCTGGTACCTACTGTAGTTACTGGTAAGTTTCTACCCTAGACAGAAAAAGCCTGATAAGATGTAGTCATAACTGGAAAAAAAACAAAAACAAAAACAAAAACAAACACCAGAAGATTCTAGGTCGTGAAACACTGGGATTGTTAGGATTATTTTAGCTGTCTGCAATAGTCTAACGTTACTCCGAGTGAAGTAGAAACAAAAACAAACTGTATTTCCTTGTATATAACGTTATCTTAAACCTGTACTTTCAACAGCACGTCTCGAGTGTCAACCAATGAAATTAAGGATGGACCTTCTGACACGCTTTGCATTTTTTAATTGTATGATGTAAGAGTTGAAAGATGCTTTAGAAATAAACCATCTGGCAACGAATCCCAACCTACATTTTAAAAATGCCAATCACTAGGTCAAAGACCTAGAGCAGAACTGGAGAAAGCTCTCCCAACTGCTAACTGCCCACTTACAAAGGCCGCTTGTTCATCATAAAGCCGTGTCCTCCCGAAGAGCCCAGACACACGGAGAACTTAGACAGAGATGGCTGAGAATTCACAACGTGGGTGATGCAAAATGTATGGTAAAATGAAAAGAAATCCCTTTAGTTGTTCCATCATGTGTTCAGTCACTTTCTCTACTATGTTCAAGGTATCATGTAAGTGCTATGGGTCTACGAGCAGTGACTAAAACATTCTTCCTTTTTGGAGCTTTTACTGTATACTGTCTCTAAAAAGATCTCTGCGTCCTTGATTTATAAGGCCAGGATTAAACATTCTCTCATTCCTTTACTTACCATTAAGTCATTTATTTATGATGAACTCATTATAAACCAAATTGAAAAGTCTAAACCTTCCCTACATAAAGAATTCCTGACAGGAGAAGGCAAGAAAGCCCTGAGGGTTTGAGATGTCAAGCTCAATGTAAGCCACAGTTTACAGACGTGCTTCATCCCAAGTACTATGAGATAAATCTGAACTAGACAAACAACTGACATCTACGTTGAATTCTGGAAGGGTAAGTAATCTCAAGAGCTCATTACACAACATGTACACTACCGGTCCATAGCCCTGTCGCACGCACATCTTTAGAAGAAAATTATTACATCATGCTATAAGTCATACAATTTCAGAAGCTGACATGCACCGAAGGAAAAACACAAAAACTAACCATTTCAAAGAAGCACTGGTGTCATATTTATATATTTATGTATTATTTGCTATTTATTATTAAACATATATTATTTACATCATTATACTATGACGTACATTTATACTACACGTTCTACAGAAACTATTCTAGTTTTACAGCAACATTACAGGCTAGTGCAAACCCTAAGAGAATTCAGTGTTTTCTAAACCATCTACTAATTGTGGAACTTTGGCATGTTAACATCTGCATCTCCTTTTATCCATCCATAGGATGGGAATGTTTTATGGATTTTATTGAGGCTTAAGGGAAAAATGGATGAGAAAGTTACTTGTTAAATATGAAGTACTATATACATATTTCTACTTCTATTAGGTAATTGTGGATTTTAAAACTGAAAGAACATTTTAAAAAGAAATTTCTGAGACCAAAAAGAAAGGATGTTGAGTCTAAATTACTGTTCACAGGGTCACAAAGAGCAGCAAACGAAGCCCAAATGGTCACTTTAGACTGAGGAGCTAAGAATCTGAGTACTCCCTTATACACTTTAAGCTGAGAAACTGTGATCCTGAAAGGTAAGGTACTTTGTAGGACTGCACAGCTTGTTACTGGCAAAGTCGGAACTAAAATCTGAGGCTCCTCACTGAGGCACTTTTGGGGAGGTAGTAGGCCTAGAGTTGGGAACAGGGCAGAAATACCTATCACACCAGCATTCTGACCTTGAGTCAAATCCAGGATCTATTTTATTGGTTGGGTGATCTCTAGCAATTTATTTAAATTCTCTACCTCAGCCTCCTTGTATGCATAACAGAAATAAATAATTTCATAAGACTGTTGTGACAATAAGTGAACTATTACTAACAAAATAAGTTCTCTAAAATTCCTTACTTTTACAACTCTTATTCATTCAACAACATGCCCATCTCCTCTAATTTTGGTATCTTCAAAGTTCCTCATCCCTTTAGAAGAAGTAGAAGCTCACAATTTTACTGATCTGGAAGAAAGCTGCACACACCACAGTGCAGTTAAGATCAGTATCACCACACACTCACTCAAAACACATGAACGCAGACCTATTAACAGCAATAGAACTCTTCGGAGGCTACACATACTGACTAATGATAGAGTGATGTTCAAACTGCATCTTAAATTCAGTTAGGAAGAACTCACATTGTCTTCTAAAAGGCAGACCCAGCATGCCAAAATACATATATCCCCCGTGCCCAAGTTAGGTCACTTTTATTTCCTCTTTCCACAGACTTAAGTAGAAGGCAGAACAGGCCTAAATATACTTAAAGGTTCAATACTCATTATCCTACAACACAAATACACCCTTAAAAATATTAAGCTACTCAGATTCTTGGCTAGCTATACCTGAATGCAAGTAGTCCCTCGTGCACCAAACACTCCACAAGCACCAACACCTACTCTGTGACTCGCACACACTTCTCAGCATCAGATACACAGCAGAAAACATTTTGAATCCCCCTGTTCTCCTGGAGCTTATATTGTAGGTAGAGAAGGGAGATAGGCAATAAACAAGTATGTGTCTAGTACTATATAATCTTGCATAGGTATAGTTTAGAAATGTGGGAGCAGCAGGTTTCATTAAGTGCTTTGCTCAAAGGGAAGCATGCCTCTGTATTTCAATCTGCTGCTCCCAGAGTCCCTCTGCACAGGGAGAAGAGGGAGGAGCCGTATTCACACACAAATCACACAGAGCAGCCCGAGTGAGGACAGTGTGAACGCCTGGCCTGCCAAGCAGCAGCACCACATTCCTCAGGAGCAGAAAGCCGTGGGCATTCCCGAAACAAGCACATTATTTGCTGTTTGTAAACAGTATGGGCAGTGAAGAGAGCTCTGGAAAGGAAGACCAAGATATCTGTTTCCTCTCTGGCCGGTAACTCTCACTATGAGACTTCAGGCATGTTCAGTGACCCACGTGTACTGTGGTATCCCCACCCACGTGCTGCTCTTCCCTGATTGTGACACTGGGCTGTCTCTTAAGCCCTTAAGCCTCAATGTCATCTGTTAAAGGAGGCCAGTGGAATGACACTGCTTGGCAAACTGTCGGGTACTCCACTGACAGGAGCTATTTAAATAAATACATGGATCCAAGCGTGGTACTTGCTTTACAAGAACATCGGGAAGATTAAGAAGAACACATAAAACGCCTTAAGCTCTCTGCAAAGAAAGGCCGTTACAGGGTACCAGTGCTTATCATTTCTACCACCATTCTTCCTACTTCAATTTCTCTGCCTTTCCAGTGTCTGTAACCAACAAAATCCAAACCTTCAGATGCAAAATACATAGTGAGAAAACAAGAATGGACAGAATTCTAGTTACAACAGAGTGAATGCAGCCTGGTGAGAAGCCAGCAAACACTCCTCGGCCCTTCCCCAACTTCTCCCTGGCTGCCCCTGCCGCAGCAGGGCCCCCAGGGGTCCTGGCCCAACTTGGCCAGCCCAGGTCAGAGACAGAGCCCACCAAGAAGTTACCCTTCACTCCGGCAAACACAGAACCTCCCTGCACATATCAAATCTTGAGGTACCTGTGAGCAAAATTCTTTATGAAGGATGATGAGATGACATACTCACAAAGGATGTGTACCTAATGGGTGTCCTGGACTAACTACAAGAGCAGCTAAGAAAATCCACACTTGTGTGCTTATCACCCTAGATGGAGAACGGATTACAACTGCAGCTCTCAGAGAAACAGTTCTGGCTCAGTGATACAAGAGACAGCAAGAGCTTGGTATCAATGCTGGGTCAATTCCAATGAAAACAGAAAGGGTACATAGGTTTGTGGTACTCAACGCCAGCTAAATCCCTCTTTATAGACAGAAAACAATACCACTGACAGCTGTTACTAAAGCAAAGTCAAAACAACTGTAACTTTCACTTTGACTAAAACCTGAGGCCCTTCCCCCTTAGAGTAACAATTTCATAAACTCTGTTTGCAGAGTACTTACTTCAAATAAGTCCTAAACCTTAAACACTGTCATTATCAATGTAGATACTCGGTTGCCCAGGCCTGAAGGTATTGCCTCCTGCTTCTCTCCAACAGCCTAGCTTGCAGATCAATAACTCAGCCTTCACAAGATCATCGGATCTGCCATCAGTGCCAGAGTACTGCAGGGTTTTTCTAAGGAGAGTATGGGGAGGGATCAAGGCAAGTACCTTCTAGAAATCCCATCTCTTCCACTCTCTTTCTAGCCATCGAACAGATTACTGCTGTTCAGAAGTAACACATCAGGCTGCCAAGTAACATCGAAGGCAACAAAATTTTTCTCACTAAAAACAAACACAATTTCTAAACGCACATTTGTAGCATTTAATTCCCAACTATCTTCACCTTGTACAGTGCAAAAATTAAAAAAAAAAAAAAAGGTAAAAGGTAAAATTGTAGGAAAGGAAAGACAAAGTGAAGAGTGAAGACAGTGAAGAACAATGGTCTGTACCATTATCTTCGTCAAGGCTACAGAAGCATCTGAAGATGCAGTTCTCATTCTTAGTTGTTAGTCCTCCCAGCTCAGAGTGTTGACACCACCTAAATACAAAGAACTCTCGCCTGGTGAAAATGACAAATACGTAGAAATAAGCAACATGCAGCAGAGAGGGAGAGATCAAGTAGCACTGAAAAGGAATGCTATGAAAAAGTCTTCTACCATTAAAAGCAAAACATCTGACTTCATTTAAAAGTTGAGTTGTGTGTGATTTCCTGCATCTAAGAACAAGAGCCTCTTTCTGAACTACAAACAGGCCACAAAACATCACATTTTCCCCTTCTACTGTCCCCCTTAGAAAACCACAAGATGATGATTAACAAACAGCCTCTTGTCTTTAGACATAGTTTAGGAGCCACAAGGAAAAGATGAAAGTTAAATGGAAGAACAAGTTTGTAAACAAATGAGAAACAGGCTGCCTGGGGAGAAGGCAAATTCTCTCCTGATAAGCAAGCAACCCCCTCAGCCCACACATGGCAGACCAAGCATAAGGGATTCTCGTCCCCTGGCCCACTGAAAGCAGGCTGGACAGAGCCGGCCTGAGCCTTCCAGTCCCAGACCCCAGACAGCTGCAGGCAGTGTACCCACACTCACAGGGTTCTGGGTATAAGCCCCAAATTTAGGGACTCAAGGACAAACCCCAAAGACTACCCCATCTGCCCAGGGTGCTCCATTCCAGCAATGAGCTTGGCTGGGCTGAATGTCTAACTTATGACAGACTCTGCCAAGAGACATCCTCCAGGTAAATCCATCCGAGTCCTGAATCTACCACCCATCAGCTGTCTCCCCATCTGCAGATCTGACCCCGTTTAATCACCTTTTGATTGGCTATAATCCCTTTCTTAGGATCACTGTGAGGACTAAAGGAAAAAATTTTGGCAGTATGCCCAGGTCTGTGGTAAGCACATGCTAGATATAGAATAAATGTTTACTTCCACTGGAAGGAAGCTCTAATCCCACTCAACGATCACTGTTTTAGGTGACTAATCCATAGATACTCTCCTGTCATACCTCAAGAAAGACAAAATCAAGAATCAACCAGGAGAGAAAGAGGAGAAAATGTACTATATTCGGAAAATACTCCTCCTAATTCCTGCATACTCTGGAATGGGCTACCTCTCATCTTCTCAATCTGTTTCTCTGGTAGAAATGGGACAAGTAAGATAACTCCCTGGGTCCTGCCTGGTTATTAAGTGCTCTCATGCAAGAACCTCTGACAGTTTTAGAAAAAATATTATTTACAATCTACATACAACTAGATTTATTAAACAAGAGTACAGCCTCCTATTGCAAAATGTCTAAATAAAAGGAGGAAAGAACACCATCGGTAACCTCCTTTTGGTTAATATTAACTATGAAATGTTATCAGAGGAAAAGTAATCTGAAATTAGAAAAGGTGGCTTTAAACCTAAATAGAAAACAGAAACACAAGAATCCAACACACATAGAGCTAACTACCTCTAGAATTTATGCAGTCACCAAAAAATTTCACTTGTAGATCTCCAAGATTTTCCAATCCAGTAGTATCCATTCACTATTCGTCCCTTCTAGATTATTTCTTAATGTTTATAAAGCAAAAGAAAGCTTTTTCAGCAATATTTTCATTTATTAGCTCCTTTCAGGTACAGCACCCACTTGTGACAACGGCCCCCTTTCATAAATTAGCAAGAGTTTAATCAAACCCATTTCTGAAAAAAGAAGTAGGCACCATGTAAAAACACATTTTTGTCTGCTTCTCTATGTACGCTTCCAAATCTAAGAGTAAACAATACAAGAAAGAAGATGTGTAAGATACTGGTAAAGCTTCCCCCCTCCAAAAAAAGTTACCTTAAATGTACTCCAGCTTAAACACAACTTTAAAGGAAATGACTTCCACTCCAAGTATTTCCCCAAATAAATGTACTGCATCCTAGAATCAAGTATACCGAAGGCTGAAATGTCATGTCAGTCATATACCACTTCAACCTCAATAAATCTCTTCTTAGTCTCCAAATCCTCACCTTCTTTCTAAAATAGTTCACTAAAAAGCACCAACCTAATTAACAGCAGCTTCCTCTGCAACCGGGGCCTTGATTTCACTTATTTACACATTAACTGCAGCCTCCTTTTGGCCAATCCAGTCTATTCTCTCTACCATGCCGAGCCTTTTATCTGCCCTGGACAGCATTTTCTCCAGCAGATGAAGTAGATGCCGATTGATTTGCTGTCGAGCATGGTAAATTAATAGCAACAAATTGCTGAGGGCCCGTCTCGCTGCTCCACCATGCTTCGGCAGTTTTGCTTTATTTGCTCCATGATGGGCAGCAGTCGGCCTCTTCAAGTCAATTTCTTCTTAACAACCTGCAATACTTTTCAATGGTGAAAATAGAGCTGTTCCTTGTAAGTCAGAAATCAATATCCTATTGCCCTTAGAAAATGCTAAACAAGCAGTATTGGCAATCCACTTGGTACTAGAGGGTATCAGATATAATGCAAATCCATACTGCTTCCCTCCTTGTAGTTATTACAGTTTGCTAAAAGGTTCCTAATGTCATTTATCATCATTTACTATCGACCAAAGAGGCTATGATTATGATATCCTATCAGTTGGCAAGGCCCTTTCATTTCTATTCAATTAATATTTTAGCAGCACTCAAATGGTTGTGGCCCAAGTCTCATAATAAAATTTACATGGCTTGGAGTGAAATGGGAGTTTTCTTGCCTTGATTTTTAAAAAACAATATGCATATATATGAGCACACACAATACAAAAATATTTATAGATGAATACACAGTACTCACTTACATAGAGTCTACGTGTTAGAGATTTCTAAAACTTTTCAATGATCCCTAAAATTCAAGCACGAAGCAAAAAAGCTTTAGAAGGAAAGAGACACTCAGATAACAGAATATTAACCGTAAGGAAGTCTGGAAATATTTTCACGCCCTGCTTTTCAAAATGTACTATGGCCATCCATTTATTTTCTATAGGTTGGATCCACACACCTATTGTTTCTACATCCGACGTTGCATTTTTAGAGCAGGGACCACTGCTAAAGAGAGGTTTCCATCAGGAAAAATGTCATTAGCTGTCACAGGTGGAGGAGGTGGCAAACACGCAGCGTTCAGCAATGCTATCATCTGCCCACGGCTGCCGACCCACTTAGAAGCCACACTGTATTTACAAACAACAATCAGCAAAAGAAAGTAACAACTAAACCCTGGGCCAACTGCCCTGCCCAAAACAGAGAACAAAACCCTGTACAGTACTCAGGGAGATCCTTAGGGAATAAAGGCCAATGTTCTCGCAGTTTCAAAAATTCCATTTTGAAAACATCACCATGAGGCACGTGCCATTCTTAACTATGCCTCGATTGTCATCTTCAGTTTCACCCTAGAACTCGTGACAGAGGCCAGGTATTAATTCTCATTATATCCTAGAGTACTCCACACCCTAACTTTGCTGGGAATTTTTTCCCAGCTTCATCTGCTCAGCTATATCAATCAATCCCACTAAAGATTACTGGAAATTAGATTCATATTTTATGCTCCAGCTCCATGGCATGTCACAAGTTCCCCTTAAAAACAACCCCACTAATTCTACCAGACTAATGCTATTTACTCAGTTACCAAAATTTAAATTAATAATGTTCTCAAACATAATTGTTAAAAATTGGCAACATTATGCAGGCTTAATTAAGATTAAATCCAATTTACTAAATGTACTTTAATTGGTACTAATTACATTAGCTTTCATTTCAGAATGACAAATTCCCCATAGGTTTCACTTTATAGTTCTCTATCGGAATCAACATAGGGTGACCAATGATGAGCATCATACAAAAAGAGGTGGGGGGAGAAGAGGACCCCCACTGTCACGGCTTCATACTTTCATCCTGTTAGCAGTTTGCTAAGTCACAGAGTCATGACTCCATCACACCCATCCTTTTCTGTTCCAATGAAAAATTTCTCTACAAATAAATACTCTGTGGCTGCCTTCAGCCAAGAAGAACAGGAGTGTTAACCAAAAAGTACACAAAGGTTTCAGATATCAGGGCCACCAATTACTAGGGGACTTCCAAGGACTCCCGGGACTCCTACTCTCGAACCCTTCGAGACACAAATCTAATAACGAATAAGCCTAACCCGATCTTGAGAACTAGGCCCAATTATGCCGCAGGGCGACTTCCCCGCATTACTGCTGCTTTCCATCACAAGGGTATCCAGCAAGAGCATCTGGAAGAGAAGCTAAAAGGAACTAAGGCTGTCTGCCTAGGAAAACAAATAAAGACAGATATGCCTCTGTGCTTAAGGGGGAGAAAGAAAGAAAATATAATAAGTAGGTGGTTTGCAGGGCTGTCTGTATTTCATAATGTGATAAACTGCCCTCAGGATTCTCGATATCATTGAATTTAAAAGCAAGGGGAAAAAAGGGAAAATGTACTTTCTCGATTTTAAATGGATGGCATTTGAGGCCAGCTGAACAAGAAGATGACAGAATTATAGAGATATAAAATGTGTAAAATTAAGGAATCTCACATGCCCCCAATACTGTATTTCCACAGGAAACATATAGAGCCAATACAAGTTATGTGTTATGCACAAAAATGTAGATGGTACAAGGAGATCTAGAAACTAAGAAGATAGAGAAATAAAAGGACATTAAATATCTGGTCCAATCTTTATAAAACATTAATTTTGGCCGGGTGGGGGCAGGAGTAAAGGCCCCCACCCAAAAAGGAAAAGAAGACATGTACAAAATCCAAACTAAAATGATATGTAATGAGGATAATCAACAATAATCTTTCTCATGTAATTTATTCCAGTAAGGTACAGCTAAGCTTGAATAGATTTTAAGCGGAAGATATGTAAATCACTAAACAAAAATGGCAGGGATGCCAAAATAAGAATTTAATTTTATATATGGCATTCAATTTAATTTAACACATGGTATTCAAACTATACCATAATGCTAATATTGGCATAGTCCAATAGTATACAAACTGTATCTGATGAAGTATTCTAATCGCCCCCTAACTTTCTGTCTTCTACTGCTATCTATCTAACTGCCTCAGGCATCTTTCAACTACGTACGTGGGCATGTTCTAAGGAAGTGGTGAATAATTTTACCCAAAAACGAATCCATAAATAGTAAAAGTCTAATAATACGTGGTTATTTCATATTTTCTAAACTTACAAGGTAGTAACGTTTATCTTGATTATAAGTAAGACGTGAAAATCTTCCCTTGTCTTCCCTTGCCTTTCTCTCAGCAGGCAAGTATATATACACCTATTGCGAAATGGTTGATGAGACCTGAAACACTTCTAAGAGATCACTAAAAATAAATGCTTCCAGGAGAACTAGTATTGCCAAACAATATTTTATTATTTATGCAGGTTATATACATGCTATCTTTTTCTGTCTAGGAAACTTAGGCCAAATCATTTCATTTGGTCTCCTGCAAAAAAAGCCTGTTTGAATCAGACCTCTCAGTGCTTTCTGACTAATCATGACCTTTTTTCTTTCCTTTTTTTGCCCCTGAATTAATTGCTAGATTTCAAGCTCCAGTGTTGAACCCTGTCACATCCTCCTATCAGGCTCATTTGCTCTGCACAAATTTTGGAAATAACAGTTACAGTTCCTGGTAAGACCCAACTAAGTAGCCTCTGGGAACCTGTACAAGGATTTTACATCAATTTCTTCTGTAGCTCCAGACTTCATTTTGATCCTCCCGGCTCACGCTGTATCCATTCACTCACACCGAGTCACCAAAAGCCACACGCGCATTTGCACAATTTTTAATACTTTCTAAGAAAAGCTCATTTACAAGTTTATAACGGCCAAAATACAAAAGGCAACCCTTTCAAAGAAAAACAAGATATACATATTAAAATTTAGTACTCAGCTTTTGAAAGTGTAAAAGTTTAATATGCATTCAAATATTTTAAAATAACATTTTAAGTGATTAAATTTAGAATCATACGGGAAGAGAAATGAGGAACCACATGCAAAAAAACAGCATTCTCTACAGTATTCAGACTTTTAAAATACAGGTAGCCACAACAATGTGCAGAAGAAAACTGTAAAATATACAATTTTCTTTTCAAAATGCACCAGTATTACCGTCATTTGAAATGGTTGTAAAAAAAAAAAAAAAAGTAACTTACCTGCTTGTGCATTTCTATATTCAACCCATACGACATTTCATAATACTGTCAAAGAAGGAAAAGCAATTAAATTTGTGCTTGTCATCAAATAATCCCCCTAGTTTGTTCAGACTGCTCCAAGTATGTTTAAAACAAACATAAAAGCCTCACCTAAACCATAATACCTATGTTAAGAAATCATGGGGGATGTTCAATTAATATCTTTAATAAACTAGAAGCCACCTTAAGACACAGACTCTGAGAATAACTCAGAAAATTAAGACAAATTACATTCAAATAAGCATTCTTAACATCTCCAATTGTCATAAACAAATGAATCAAAAAATATTAAAATTTGGTACCATATTTTTCTAATTCCTAAGCACCCTGGAAATTGGGTGCTTTGAAAGAAAGGTTGGAAAAGGTGATGCTACCTAAGAGTTTAGTTTCTCATTTTTAGTATACTGCTCATATTCACATTCAAAGCTAAAAAGCTTGGTAGAAAAATCAACTAGTTACTCCAGAGTCTTTCTGAGCAATCACAAAAGCACGCTTCATGATACTTCTATATAAGTAGATCTGATTTTTTTGCACTTGTACTATAACTGGTATTTACAGAAATTCTAGCAGAACAAAATCAACACTCCTCAAACCAATATAACACTGCAGAAATTGAAAACATACACACAAAACTATAAGCCTAACAGTAACATAAAGAATGAGAAAAAATTTTAAAAGAGGTTGGTGTCTCCTTTTATTCATCATTGTTTAAAAGAAGTAAAACATTAAAATTTTAAGAGTATACAGAAAAACTGGTTGAAATTGTTTGGTGCAAGAGTAAGTAATAAAACAACAAAGAAAACCACTAACAAAAACATTTTGCTTGTGACTAAACAAAGCATAAATTAGGTTTTGTTTTTATTTTTTTTTCCAGTCTGTAAAAACAAAGCACAGAAAATTATACCCCATGCAGTTGAACTTTTTGAAATTTCAAATGAAAGCTGGTTGTCAAACGCGAGTTATAACATCCTAGAATTACAGGTTGCTAATGGACACATTCCCACAACCTCAACTACACCGGCAGGGCCAGTGATCTATCCTGCCCTCCGCTGCTAGCAATTTGAATGTATTCTTGCTCTTGGTATCCCAAACTAATAGGCACTTTGAATCTGTGGCACAGTTTTCTTACCATGACATAATGCCGCTGCATCTCAGTCTTCTCACTGGCAAGTTTCTCACATTCCAGCTTCAGACTGTTCAAGACATAGGACAATCTAAGTACAGTGCAGAACTGAACTTACAACCTTCAAATCCAAACACAGGCTTCCTCCTCTAAATCACCACCTACCAACACCAAGTCAACAATCTTAAATATCACCTCATTAATGAAAGGGAGGGAGGGAAAAGGGTGTCCAGAACCAGCTCAGACTTGCCCCTTGGGTAAGGATCAAACACGGGGTGTTTTCGTTTTTTGGTTTTTTAAAATGAGATTTTATAGAAATAAACCTTCTAATAAATTTAATTCTAGAATTATATCCAGAATTAGAAGTTCACTAAATTGGCTTAAGAACAAGGAAATAAAATATCAAATAATGACTACACATACAAGCTCAAGTCCCCCAAAATGTCACAGGGGAGGTTTTTTTCTTCAGTGTTCTACGAAGAGATTAATGAAAATATGAATTAAGCAGTCTTATGATGTCTTTTTTTGTCCCCCTCCAAAACACACAGACAAGTTGAATACCACCACCCAGGGGCAAAGTGCTGATCGGGTTCAGCGGCTTGTTTTGGTTCTTGCATTTAGGAAGTAAGAATTATGCATCATTACAAAGCCAGCACAAGAAAAAAAGAATGTTTCAAAGGCACTCTAAGTCTAATAATCGCCTCTAAGATGAAAACATTTTTTTTTCAGCATAAAAGCAATGAAGTCGTTCACTCCCATACTTTCCAGGGCTCAAAGCTATTTAGTGGAAAGGCAGAATGAAGTGAGAAGAAATCAAGCGAGGAGCAATAAAGAATCAAGGAAGTCAAAAGGCTCCAGAATCTTCCCAACCTTCCATTCTCCCGGCCCCAATAAATCAATATAGAAAGTTTGGCCTCAGCGTTTTCCAAGTCTCCCCAGTTTCGATTGTTCTGCCTCGGTTTTTATTTACGGGAGGCGAAAGCAACGCTCAATTTCTTTACACCTGCCTAGAGGAAAAGAGGCCTTGACTTGCCCTTTCGGGCCACAGGGGGTAAAAAAAAAAATAATACCTTTGTGGTGGCCAAAAAAAAAAAAGAAAAAGCGGTGGGTGTTGGGGGGTAGAACACAAGAGCTAAGCAAACAGAGGATCAGCTAAAGTCAATATCGTTACCTGTGGTACTGAGCCTGCAAAAACTGAAACTCTTCCTTAATCCGATCACAGGACTCGGAAATTGTAAATTTAAAGGGTTGAGCAGGCTGATGCGGTGCCTAAAGAACAACAATAAAACGTTTCATTAGCCCGCCGCGCCGCCGAAGCTGGCGAAGCAGCGCGCTCCACGCGGCGCGGGCTCGGGGCGCCGCCGACCCCTCCAACCGGCGCCCGCCCCCGCCCCCGCCGGCCGCCCCGCAGGCAGCCGCTCCCGGAGGCGCCGACCCGCGGTTCGAGCCCCGGCTCCCCGCCTGGCGCGCCGCGCCCGCTCCGCACCCGGAACCGAAACTGGCCCGTCGAGGGGACCCGCGCCATGGCGTCGGGCGGCGCTCAGACCACCGAGGGGCGCACGCCCGCTCCCGCCGCGCCCGCCGCTCCGAGCCGGCCGCCCCGCGCCGCCGCCGCCGCCGCCGCCGCCGCCGCCACGCCGCGGGCGCCCGCCCCCTCCCGGCCCTCCCCGCGGCCGCCGCGCTCCTCCTCCGTCCGCGCCCCCCGCCGGGCCCGCGCCGCCGGCTCCGGGGCTCCCGCGACAACAATGAGAAGATGGCTCCAAGCCCGCCGCCGCGCTCACCGGGTGCCGGGTCTGCGGGTACATCTTGCTCAGGTCGCGGATCATCCACGCCGGTCAGCGGGCTGCGCGCGGCGGGGCGCGCGGCTCATCGGCTTCGGCGGCCCCGGGGCCGGGGCGGGAGGACGGGCCGGGCCGGGGCCGGGACCAGGACGGGCGGGAGGGCGCGCTGGGCCGGCCGGGCCGCTCCGCATGCCCCGCGGGCGGCGAGGGTCACGGGCCCGCGGCGGGCATGGTCCGCCGCCCGCGCCCCGCGCCCCGCGCCCCACGCCCGCTCCAAACTTTTTATTCGTCAGTTAATTGCCGCGGCCCGGAAGGAACGGCCGCTCTGTCCCCGGGGCGGGCGCCGCGCCTGGGCTCGGAGTCTCGACGGCGCCGTCCGGCTTCTCCGGAGGGTCCTCACTCCGCGGCTGCGATCTTTAAAAGGCACCTTTTAGCTTCTTTAACCACCTCTCATTTCCTTATTTTTCTTCCTTCCTGTTTTCTTGTCTTTTTGAAACCCCGAATTGAAGGTAATTATAAAAATAAGAGTGAAACGCTTGCGGCTTTTTTTTTTTTTTTAATCTCTCCTCTCAAACTCTGCGAACAGCACCTCAAAATAATACGCGAGCGTGCAGGGAGCCGAGGCGACCGCCCGCGCCCGCCGGAGCAGCTCTGACAACGCGCTCCGCGGAGGTGACTTCTTTGACCAAATTTAGCAGCCGCCGGTCATTAACATTCTGATACATATTCAGACAGGCTGTCGGCTGCGGAGCATGCCGGGAGATGTAGTTCACCGCGGACCGCGGCGGTTAAAGAGCCCACCAGGGAGACTACAACCACCGGCGGGCCACGCGACCGCTCCCGGGCGCTCTCCAAGCGCCCCGCCCTCCCCAGGCGCGGGGGGTCGTATGCAGCAACCAATCGGAGGTGGTTGAACATTAATCGCCGTTCTGTGTTACTGCCCATCATTTCACTGTTGACAAATGGTAAGGCAGTGGGGAGGAGCCGACTGGGCTGGATCCCACGTGGGGGCCGGGCGTCGCGGGTGGCTCCGACCAATGAGGGCAAAGGGATGGGCCGGAGGGGGCGGAGCGGACGCGGCCCGCCCGGGGCGTGGCTTCGCCTTGGCTGACGTTCCTTAGCGCGAGCTTTCGAACCGCGGAAACATTTGTTCAGCTGTCAATCAAAGTAACGTGGGCCCGGGAGAAGCGGCGGCTGCTGTCGCTGCTGCTGCCCTGGCCGCGTTTTCAGAATTAGATGTTGGTGGAGGTGGAGGCAGCGGAGTCTAGCGGGCGGAGGGGCGACGCTGCCGTGGCCGGAGCCCCCCCAACCCCCCGCCACAAGCCTGGTCCTCCCGCCCGCGCCGAGCCAGGTCGCCGGGAACGCGGACTGATGAGGGTCGAGGTCCCCATGGGGGGACGGGCTCGGCCGCGCGCCGATCGCGCAACCTGTGGAGATGGGGCGGGGCGCAGCGGTGTCCCGCCGGCCTGCCGGCGCGAGGGCTGTAGAGAGCGGACTCGGCCCACCCCGGGCCGTGCGGGGTCCCGGGCGGCCAGGGAACCTGCCCCGGCCGAGGTCCCCCGTTGTTTGTCCTGGCGCGACTGAGGACCGCATCCCCTGTTCCCCGGGCCAGGGAGCAGTCAGGTTCGGCCCGGCTCGGGGCCTCCGGGCCCCAGAGACCGACAGGGCGAGGAGCGGCCTGCGAGGCGGCGCATCCAGAGTGGGGAGAGTTCGCCAGCCAGCCTCCCCAGGACCAGCTGACCTTTAGGGGCTCAGAGAAAGTCACATGGGGAATAACCTAAGGACGTTTGTTTCTGAGCATCCTTTGCCTCCTCTAACCCGAGGTGTTGGCCGAGATGGTGCTGTTCAGCAAAAATGGAAAACCATTTATTTTTTTAACCATATCGAATGTACCAACCTGGCACATTCTCTGGACTTTATTGTATGCTAGTTATTGAGGAGGACACATGCAAAGGAAGGCTGCGGGGGGTCTTCTTTCCCCAGTTTCTCACTGGAAGCTCAGAACTGAAATCCTCCGAGTAGTTCAATTCCAAAAGTAGTTTCTCCTCCACCCACAAAATAAAGGGCAGTTTTCTGAAACTGTCCCATCCCTAGGCACATGACTGCTGAAGTATGGCCCGTCACAAGTGAGAAGATGCCTGTAAGTACACGCGATTTTGAAGAATCAGTAAGTGAAAAAGTGAAGTAGCTCAGTAATTTACAATGATTCCCGCAAACATTATATTTTTGATATGTCAGTTAAAAGAAATACATTTCTCAATTCATTTTGCCTCTTTTTACTTTTTTAACCTGGATACTAGAAGATTTAAAATTACTCTGTGCTCTCCTGTATTTCTATAGGACAACACTATTCTAAGATAGTCCCAAGAACCAAAAGTCAGAATTGAGTGAAACTCTAGGACAGTGAATTTTCTAAGAACGACAACATGTTTTCTTCTGAGGTTGGTTATTTGCTCTCGCTGGAACTTTTAAATCACCGTAATGCCTAAGTTCCATGTTCTCTATTTTAGTCACAATGTTTGCAAGTTCCTTAAGAAGAGGGACTTGGTTGTATTCAAGGCTGCACTCCAAATGCCCAGAATGATGACTGACGAATAGTTGGTGCTTAGTAAATATTTGTCAATAGCATTAAGGAATAAATGCCACGTTGTGTCAATAGAAAAAGCTGCTGCATCATTTGGGCCATATTTATTGAAGTTCTGTGCAGTTAATTCCCAGGAAAGGAAACAAGATTCTAATTATAGAGCCTGAAGAGCTATGGGAAGGGTCAGTGGCCAAAGATACTTTGCTGTCTTAGGATCAGATAGCTTATGGTGGGGACCTCTCTCCTAATCTCTCTGGAAAGCTTGTGTCAACAGAAAGGGGACTAAAGAAATCAGGATGTTTCTTTATTTTTTAAATTCAGTTTTAAACTATAGCCTTTGGCTGTTGTTCCATTTTGGCCATGTGGCAGATCTACATAATTCACAGTGGTGTCCCAGCAAGATGCTCAGTGAGGCAAGAGTGCTCCAGATCCTGCCCCAACACAGAGAGTCGGTGGGTCTCATGGCTGCCTTTGTGTCTTCTACACTTTATGTGTGCTTCTCTCATTACACTTCTTACAAACTGTTGCGCTCAGTTGTGAAATCATTTGAAGTCTTGTCTTATTCCTGCCACAGACTGGGGGAAGCGAGGTTTCCAGAGTTTTCCCATGTGAAGGGCTTGGCATTCAGTGTTCTGTTGAAGGATAGGCCTGGGGTGGGAGTAGGGATCCAATCCGAAATGATACATGACATGTGAGCACACTTTCCTCTCAGTTTAGATGTTCTCAGTCGTTTAGTACTTCACCAAATGTTTATTGAATGCATAAATGTGCCAAAATATGGGAATTTAACAAACATGGCTGTTACTCATTTCTTGCTTCTTAGCTCTAAACTTACCATGTTTGCCCGCTCAGTGAAAGTGGATCTGGGCCCTTTGAACATTCTCCAGTGGATACAAAAGCTTTGTCAATAAAGAGCACCAGAGGGACATTGCAAGAGGAAGGGTTTGATTGCTCACCATGGTGTGCATGCTGGGCAGATTCCAAAAGCACAAGTAGCAAGCAATAGCACTCAGCAACTTCCTCCAGGACCTCCCTCACAGGCTTTTGGAACAGCATCACTGAAGAGCTTTCCCCTGATGTTTCAGGGGATGGATGTCCAGCAAGTTCTGGAGGGTGGGTATCTGGCAAGATCCAGAAAACAGGATTTCAGAGCAATCCACCTGATACTCAGAGAGCTATTGTTGTTCCCTCTTCAGCAAGGTCTGGATGACCTCAGCCCCTTAGTCTGGTATTGGCACAGCTCCTTTTTGGTTACTCTATCTCAGAGCTAGTAGTACTAGCTGTTCTTTATATCTGCTATTTCTATATGTTCTAGAGTTTTCTTTACTCACCAGTGTGCCTTTGCTCTCACACTTATTATTATTAAAAGTAATAATTTTTTATTTAGGACTTTACTTGTTCAAATTACTTTCTCTGCAGTTTGGACCCAGATTGATGTAGTAAATGACATAAGCCAGTGGGGCTTACATTCTGCTTCAGAGTACAGAG
This sequence comes from Hystrix cristata, assembly GCA_004026905.1. Lineage (NCBI taxonomy): Eukaryota > Metazoa > Chordata > Mammalia > Rodentia > Hystricidae > Hystrix > Hystrix cristata. The sequence goes on along the minus strand of PVJO010003205.1, from coordinate 55,352 downwards.
TGCTTTGAAGGGAAGTAAAGCATGGGGGTTAGGAGTCAGTGAAGTAATGAAGCTAGTTCACAGAGAAGGTCATGTAAGGCTTCTCAGCAAAGGTGACATTTAAGCAGACTCCCACATGCCAAGGATGAGAGTCAGTCATGGAAAACATCACTGAGAAACAAATTTCACATAGTTGCAAAGGCCCCATTTTGGGAAGTCCTGGTAACCATGAGGACTTTTTAAAGACCCAGTATGTTCCATGGGAAGAGCAATATGATCAGGTCATGGCCATGTCCATGGGTCCAGGTCACCTGAAGCTTCTTATGCCTGATAATGGCATTTGTTGATGTTTTGCAGTACTGGGGATTGACTCCAGGCCTTCACTCATGCTGGGCAAGTTCTCTGTAACTGAGCTACATCCCCAGTCTACTGAGACAGAGTTTTGCCAAATTTCCCGGGCTGGCCTTGAATATGTGGTACTCCTGCTTTGGCTTCCTGTGTATGTGAGATTACAGGCATGTGCCATCATTCCAGCTAAGGTATTTGTTTTCATTTTGAAGATAGTAGAAAAATATCGTGGGAGGAGAAAGGACTGTCAGCAAGGAGTGAAGGGATCCTAACATATCAAAATGGTCCTAAGGTACCCATATTCATTTTGGACCTAAGATTAGAAAAGCACCCTTTTCCACATTAAAGACTAAATTTATTTTGGGTACACTGATATTTATAAAGGCACACACCCTACCCTCCCTACCCACACACATACCCCTGGTCTGCCATAGTCTTACCTGGCTGATGACTGATGGACAAACTTTACTTAGAGTTTACCTTGCAAGTGAGAAGTGCCAAGCTCTGCTTTGAAGATCCAACCAGAGCAGTGATAGTTATAGACAATCAAGGACATACAGATCCATTTCTAGATCAGCAACAGATTTGCTCAGTAAGCGATTAGTCACCACCTCTTCTGCAGTAAGATGGAGATAACTGTGCACTACACTCTTTATTTTAAAAAGATGTAATACTTCAAGATCAAAAAGGCTGCCACATTTCTAAATTTGGTGATATAGAGCTTCGTCTTTGCCAGTTGCTCTGCGTTTAGTGGTACAGACGTCAAGGCACCTTTGAATTGAGATGCCCCTTCTTCATTTAGAAGGTAAAAGACAAGGGGCGCCCATTGCCTTTGAAGGGATGGGTGAAGGGAATTGGTTTGGTAGTAGGGTAAACAAATTTACATAAGGAGGCTTCTGGGAGAAAAGAACCCTCATTGCTACATTTTTTAATCCCTTTAGGTGGCCCCTAGTTAAGTCTGCTGGTGAAAAGGAACACGGAGACCCTTCTCTTCTCTCTCTCAGGGGTTGATGTGCAGGCAGAGCTATGTGTGTGTTGGGGGAAGGGTGGTCTAGAACGGACTTTGAACAAGAGGATGGGCCAGCCACCCTGGCTGGCTGACTGTGATACAGAGACAGGAAAGATAAGTCTGTCTCATTCTGAAGGAGCTCTGGCTGAAGATAGAGATCCTCTTTGGGCTTAATCCATCTAGCACTAATGGGGCGCTTTGGAACAAAGGGCAGAATGTGTGTGGATGATACAGGTCTGTGGAAGCCCTCCTTTCATTAATAGTCATATGGCTGCAGTAGTTCTGAGGGGCTAAAGGATGCTTGAACTTCTCGCTAATCTGATCAATCGTCTTGAATACTTACAAAGAACTGCAAATTAGTCTATTCTCTATGTTGATCAAGCAAATCATATCTAAGAAGTACGTTTTTGAAAAGGACCACCTTCCTTGAGCAAAGCTCGCCTTACTTTTCTTTTTTTTTTTTCCAATCTAGAAAGGAACTTGAAGAGATTTTTGTTCCAGTCCCCTGCTTTTAAACAAACAAGGTATCATTATTTCCACTTTAAAGGTTAATCAGCTGAGGCTCAGAAAGAAGTTCTTTGCTTGAGGTATTACAGCTTGAAAGTACTGAAGAGGAGATCAAAACTTCTGTCTCTGAATTCCTTGTTCTGTGCCTTGCATAAACCCAAATTCCACAAGTGGGCATTCAATTAAAGTAGGTAATTCAAGCACTACCCTGCTCACTTGCCCGCTTTGCTTCTTTTCAAGCAGATGTTTTACTGCTGCGTTGGGGGTAGAGGCTGAGTCAGGGAATGACAGTGTTACAGCTGCCTCTGGGCAGAGGCTGGAACTGAGGATTCCCACAGCTGCCTTGGAAGCAAACCTCACTCCCTGCCGCCTCCAGCCTGGAGTGTCTGAGGTCTGATAAATGAAGTTCAAGGGAGATGAACGGTACTCAGGTTCTAGTCCTTGTAAGTTCAATAAACAGCAGCAGGGTTCACACCTACGTAGCTCCTCTAGCTGTGCCTTCACACAGGATCACACTCTTGCTAACTACCAGAACAGCCTGCAGGGAAGATATTACGAGAGAAAATCTGCATATTCACTCTCCGAATTGGATAGTATGGGAATGGGGCAGGTGTAGGAAAATACAACTAAATACCATATTGCTCTGTGCAGGAAAATAATTCAGGAATGCTTGTTGTTATTTTCCCTAGACCTGGGGCCCACTTCACGAATTACCATGATGACTTGGTCAATGTTGGCCCTTTCCTTTCTAATCTCATCTATATGGTGTCTCATTCATAGGAGTGCTACGTGTGATCTCTAAACCCTTTTCCCCATAAATGTAAACATTTGCATATCTAAAAATATTTTGTCATCTCAGAATTGAGTTGGTCATACAGGGAGGATTTGTGTGTGTGTGGTACTAGGGATTGAACCCAGGGCCTTCTCACCGAGCTACTGGGTCCCTGGCCTGCTTTATGTTTATTTTGAGATAAGGTCCCACTAAGTAATTAAATTGCCCAGATTGGGCTTGAACTCCTGATCCTCCTACCTCCTCCATACTGGGATAACAGGCAGGTACCATCGTGCCCTGTTTGGAGAGGATTTTTATTCAAGATCATCTGCTAGGCTTGATTATATTTTCTTTCCACCTTTTTTAAACTTCCCAGAAAATGAACTCTTAAAAGGAAGATTGTTTTGGAAAAAGTGACTGCAGACATTTTTTGTTGAAATTGACTTGTTGCTTATAAAATGATCTAAACTGTAAGAGTATATAATCTTAATGTTAGTAGTATGTGGGGTCAGGACAATTCAGAAATTATTCTCAATGTTGTATCACTCTCCAATTCTGGTGAATCACAAGACTTCCTTCAATAGCAATCCTTACAAAGTAATGTGAATGAATTATCATTCACAGGATAGTATCTAGTCCACTGTGCTGCTACATTTAGAAAAGACTGGTGTTCTGGGAGATTCTCATTCATGGAAACACCTTCTACCTCTACTACTTTGTTTTATAGAGAACAAAATTTGAATGCTTTTATTATACATTTTTATTAAATGTCCACAAGAGAAACCTTACTGATGTCTAGACCACAAGTGTTTCCATAATTCCATCACTCATTACTACATCTGATAATAAAGAAAGGCACCAAGAGATAGGCAGGATGGTTTTTATAATCCCCATCTCACAGACTGGGCAACTGAGGTTCAGAAAAAACATTGGTTATACAACTAGTATACAATGTGGAATCAAACTTGAGGTTTCAGAACCCACTTCTTTCTGTTCTCCTAGCGCTGCCTTTTAATGCTATACAATTATGCGCTGTGGCCTATAGAGTGCTTTCCTGTGTGTCTCTTCCTTACAGAATCATATTAGCAGGGGAAACGAATGTTGTGACCATTTTACAAATGTGAAAACTGTAACCCGGAGAACACTGATATCCCTGGCTTATGAGTATGTATAAATATAAGGTACATATCAGCTCTACAATTTCAATTTATATGTATAGCCATATAAAATAATCATGATTTCATATCCCAACGTATTTACATTTAGAAAATATATGGGAAGGTATTATCAGCATAACCTGTGTGTCAGCTAATTGGATGTCCTCATCTTCCAGCCTCCTGGATTTCTTGTTTTTATAGCTTTAAACAAGAGTGACTCACCATCAACCCATGTATGATCAGAAACCCAAGATCCTTCCCAGTCGCTCCAGGGATTCTGGAAGGTCTGTGTCTCTGTGAATCATCGCCGGCTTTGATTTCTTGTTTCTGATGAAAGCTTGATCTGCACTGTATGCCTCTTGCTCATCTGTCCGTTTTCTACACCAGACAACTGTTCAGGACGTCCTTTCCTCTGCTGATGGATCTGGACACAATCTGCGCAGTGAACATGGTTACAGAAGGTTTGGTGGTGGAAGGCGTCACGGGTCAGGGCACACCCTGCACCTGTAATATTAACTGTCCCTGCATTTTGGTTGTGTTCACGTCTTTGAATTGATCGATGGCATATAACACTGTGCAGTTTAGCAACTCTCTTTCCCTTATCTACTCTTATCCCAGGAAATCTACAATTAGCATGAGTGTCATACTCTTTTCTAGTACAGTTGCTGTTGTGCCACATTTTTATAGCTTAAGGTAGATTTCTCACCTGACTACTTTTTGTAATACCTACATGAAAGGGAGAGATGCAGAAATAACTTACTCATTCCCTATTCTCCATTTTGTAATTGAAACCAAGGCACCTTTGATAATTTATCCAGTGAGAACTTAAAGAGGGCTTTTAAAAGGAAAGTCATGCTGAAAATAATCTTATAATCTTCAGGAATGACATTCATCAAGGACTTAAATAGTAAAACTGTATAGACAAATTTTCCTTTACAAGCTTAAGAAATTTGGTACTTATGCTTTCTTGAAAGGAAATAGTTTAATTTTAAATCCTTGGAGTCGCTTAAACTCTTTGAAATGTTTAGGATATAATTAATCATTTGGAAAGTTATTTATTATGATAGTGATTGTCATGTATATTTTAATAATACATTGAAAATGTAAAAAAATTGTCACATCTCTATTGCAAGTTGAATTTAGAAACATTTTTATAACATTTACAATACATCGGGGAAGGCATTATTCTCTAATGACTTGCTCTGAAAATAGTAAACATGTGAATCATGTTATAAAGATTAGTAAGATTCAGAGATCTAAGCTATAAAAACACTATCTAATAACAACTCTCCTTGCAAAACATACTAACTGAACACTTTCCATCAGTTTGCAAGCAGGATTTTTACAATAGCCTAATGTAACTGCCTTTTTAACACTTAGCTTTTGAAAATTTGAGGAAACTTTAGATTTTTGGTGACTGAAGTATGTTAATCACATGCATTTTTTAATTACTTATGCAATGGTTAAGAAAATTTATAATCCAAGTTGCATCGAAGTAACTCTAATTAAATTTTTATTATCTGTAAAACTACTGCATGCACAATTAGAACGTTACTAACTATTCAAACCAAATATATACAAAGTCAATTTAAGGAGGAAGAGTTGCCAAATAAAGTACTAACGACTCTTTCAGTGGGAAATTTAAATAGTGATGAGAAAGGGACAAGTATGTTTGTTTTTGACATTTTAAGTATGAAGACTTAGAATACTGAAAGGTTCTAATTTCTTTTAAGAATCTTGCCTCAGTGAGCTCCTAGAAAGGACTGGATTGTTCCCCAGATAAGTTACCCTATTGGAGGCTAACACTTTTATTGCGTATTGAACACAATACCTTAATTTCCCTCTCATTTTCATTTACAAGAGAAAGCATGGAATCCCAACAGGTTCCTCAACTTGCCCCATTTCACCAAATCAGCAAATTTCAGGGATTTTTATCTCAAGAAATTTATTTTGCTGTTTTCCAAGCCTCTGTCTTCCAGGCCAGGCAGGAATAAAACATTTAGACACCTAATCGTGATTTTTTTTTTTTTTTAAGAAAACCATCTCCTATTTTCTTCATTTCGTTTTCCGGGAATAAGTTGTTGTTGATAATACATTTCACACATCTATGGTGTGAGATCTTCTTTAGAAGAATTTTTATATAAAACAACGAGTCAATAAATGGTTGCTAAATTCATATTTCCACCATTAAATATGATTGATTATAATTCATTCAAATTATTTTTGTATTCTCGTAAATAACCAAATAGCCATTCTCTGAGCCCATCATTTTGTTTTTTAATTCTTAGCAGAGGAATCATCATTAAAATTAGTGTTTAAAATATAAAATGAAAAAAAAATAAATAAATAAAATATAAAATGAGGAAACATACCATCCAAAACCTAGAGTTTCCATGATACTTTGGGAATTTAGAAATATTTTAAATTTCAGCCAGTGTAACATGCAAAAAATAAAATCATAAAGGAGGTTATGAATAGTAGATAACTATTTGAGCCAGCAGTTGATTTCATAGATAATTTCCTGCCCACTAACGACTGCCCTCAAATCTTTCTATAATTATAGAGGAAAACTGATAACACTCAATAATATGGCTTAGTCAGCTGTACTTTTTATATTTACGATAGTAAACAGCCTTGAAAAGTACTATTGCAATAAGATTAAAAATAAAGCTAGAACAAGGCACTGTATTGCGAAGATCTTTGAAACATTTTAAATTGACTGTTTGAAAAGATCCTTTTTTTCTCAGCAAGGTTCACATGAGATTTTTTAGTAATATTCTTAAAAGAATATATTCATAACTGGTTTTTACTAACAAATTTAGATTTAGGAGAGACACAAGCTTGCAAGAAATCAACATTTCGTATCGAAGTCGAGAACAAAAATAAGCTGAATTCAAGTGTTTGTTTTCTGAAGCACTGCTGAATTCATTATCTGGATTGTACCACAGAAGGCTGGAAGCAAAACATGGGTGGGTCTATCAAACAATCCAGGACTCTGTTTATCACAACTGAGGCTGTGCCTTTCATGTCACTGTCCCATCAGAAAGGGGATGGGAGAGGAAGAGATAAGCCCATCAGCAAAATAATATCCTTTAACAACAACCAGTCACTTCCTGCAATCAAAACCATGCTAGCATGTGGCTTGTTCAAATAAAAATTACTGGACCAGAGCCAAACAAGGAAAAAGTAATTGATAATGTGGTTTTTCAGAAACCATCCATCCATCAAATGTGTCAGTCCTTCATAATACTTTATTTCCCTTCTGAACAAAGATCTTTAAAATTCATTGTGTGCACTTAAAAACAAAGTGTCCTTGTGCTGGTTTATAAAGATACTCTTTTAGTTTGGGTTTGTTTTGTTATTTGATTACATTCCCTCCCATCCTGCATATTTTTTTTTCCTGATAGTTGCTGGAAATTTCTGCCATTCTTAAACAAAGCATCTTTGTGCTGTATCAGCTTGCATTTTCCTTGGATTGTGCTTGGATGATGCCTTTTGCCTGACTTCAGCACTGGTGTATTGTAGCCATAGCCTTAGTAAGTAGACTGTAACAAACAGATTCACTGGCCCTTTTTGTGTGTTGCATCCTATTAACCTGCTGGTGGGAAGCTCTGCTCAGAGTGAGGCCCAAGAACTTTTGCAAACAGAGAGAAAAACTGACAAGGAAGTGTTAGATCTCACCTGCACTGTACAAAATCGTTAGCAGTTCCTATGAAATGTTCCTTTCAAAAATCCTTCCAAAATGGATGAAAATTTTTGAACTAAAACTTGTTATTAATTTTAGGATCCTAAACATCAGTTCGCAAAACTAATAATACCTCAGCAAACCATCGGAAGTCAGTAGTCATGTCTCTAAAGTGAACGTCAGCAGTATTTGCACCCCGCCATTCTTGACGACTTGCACCTTACACTCAGGCTTGCCCAAAGCTTGGTTCTGTGCACGTGGGTGCGGACGTACAGGCATACGCGTGCTGTTTTGCTCTAAAAGTAATTCAGATCACACTTCGACATAAAGATGTATGATAGTTTCTCCCAAATTATACTTTAAATCAGAAATATAGATTAAAATAGTGCAACTGAAAATAAGACAAAGAATGAGTCTTTGGTGAATAAAAATGGGAAGTAAAAATTTGGCGTGATTCTGAAAGATTTTTTTTTTACTTCTTTTAACTACTTATTTGCAAATCAATGCAATCATATTGTGATCTCTCTTGAATACTTCTACTACTACCAACCATTGTCCTGCCAATAGCATTATAATTAGATTTTGTTATCAATGTCTGGGGACATGTGAGCAGGGAGCCAGGGCCTTATGAGGTAGTTGTTTCTCACACAGGCGGCTGGGTCATGGCCGAGAAACTACTCCTGTTACCTTACCAGGTGTCTCGGTAGAATTTTCTTTGAAAGAATGCCAGGAATTAAAAAAACAAACTTCAGTAGCAGACAAAACCTCTACACTGCAAGACCTATTCCTAGAATTTCTCTTTTGGCTTGTTCTAAAACAACTAAAAAAATCACATTCATACATGATAATAATACGAATTTTCATGTGTAACCTCTTTTCTGCCTATGAGATATTAATACTCAGTAAGAAGAAGCAGATGTTCACTCTTCATCCAAAGATTGCAGTACAAAGGATACAGAATTGAGGGCTATTTTTGGTGGGAGAGATTATCAGTTTGGAAATAGCAAAGGGTAGATCCTTAAGACCTAATTTAGCGTTTTTGTAGCTTGGAAAGTTACCAAAAAAGCCAGTGTTATGAATTCTGCTTTCCAAGTTACTCACCAAAAGAAACTAGAGAAACAAGTAGAAATATTTCCATCCTTTCTTTGGCAGCCAGAGTTTATGTCCATCTTGCCCACTGCTTCGTGCTAGGCCTTGTGGGATGATAAACACGAACAGGGCACGTTTTTGTAATATTTTAATGTACTTTAACTTTTTTGTTTGCTTCGTATTCTTTTAAACTGAATTCCTTCCAATTTTGTCAGAGGCATCCAAAAAGTGTACTTCAGAGAAATTTAGGATTATTACAGAAATGGTTTAGGAAAAAAGAGCTAATATTCAATTTGTGATACCCAAAAGAGGACTTTGTCACGAGTCAATGTAGTCTGGAAAGCCAGGTTTTGTCAAAACAGAAAGGACTTTCCAGAGTCATTGTACCTCTCCAAGAGCTGGGGACCGCTGGCTAGATTTTCTTCCACAGTGAGAAGCTGCCGGTGAAGCTTGCTGCTTGGTGGTCACGGGAGGATGTGATAACAAGACTCGAAATGCCTATATACAGCCTGTTCCTTTTGGTCTGTGGGATTTGAGTAAAGGCAAGCGCGGAAAAGGCTGGTGCTGGTCAGGTCACCATCTTCTCTTAGGACCAATGTTCCTTGGGCAGGAATACATGTTAGACCTGTAAATCATTCCACTGATTTTATATACTCGTATTTTTACACTTTTCTATCCCTGAATCAGGAGGAGTCAGGGTGTGTCATAACATCCCAGGCACTGTTATTTCCTTTCTTAGTGGCTCATGGGATGGTATGTATTAAGATCAATGACATCTTATAGTCAGTGAAATGTGTTGAGGACAAAAAAGGAAGAAAGGTTTTCCACAAGGACAGAGTCTTGTCGACTAACTCAGCGATCAGAAATGGCCAGATCAAAGTAAGCTCACACACAGCCCAAGGTGAGGCAGACAGTGGACTCCTGAATTGCTGTCTGCTTTTCTGAGGTATGGGTGAGACCCAGACTATCTAAACAGGGGCTGGAGATTTAAGGGAGATGCCAGCAGGAGCTTTCTAGAAGGAAGGCAGTCATTTGTTAAGGGCAGCCACCAAAGATCTAGGGAGACTGACTGGCTAGAATCCACTGGGCGTCCTCAGGAACATGAAAAAAAAATAAAAAAAGGGACTAAATCACCAGAGACATAACTAGCTCCACATCAAACTGAAAGAGCAAACCGACCATTACCCAACAAGCACAAACCCCAGGATCAGTTCAAGCAGAGCCTCATGGAAGGAGAGCCAGTAAACCTTCCATAGCCATCAGTTCCCTGGGCCACGGCTCTGCTGCAGTAGATCCACAAGAATCTAGACTGGACTTTGCAGTCCTGGACCATGACCCACTTGACTACCACAAAAGCCACACAAGCCCCACCTCTTCCACTGTACCCAGAAGCTACTTTGGGGAGGAAAAGAGAGCGAAAACAGAAATCTAAGACTGGGCATTTCTTCCAAGTGGGCAGACTGGTTGGGTGGAACAACTAAAAATAAGTGAAGAAGATGAAATTTCCTAATAAATAAAATTTACTAAGAAGTGAAATTTCATTATTTATTAAAATCAATTCCGAGTTTTTTTCCTTGTTGCCCAGTTAGATATTTTATCAGTTATTAGGAAGAAAAATGAAAGGAACTCTGCATGCTATCAATATCTGATTGGTAATGTAAGTGTGTACTCCTGGACTCCAGATTAATGAAGACACTGTCCTCAAGACGTCTAGCATCTGAAAAGTGATAATATGAGAAGCTCCATGAATGCAGTATGAGATACCATTAATGTAAAGGTCTCGCAGGGCGAGAGTCACTCTCATCTGACCTTGAGGTTTGCCCTTGAGCTTCTAGCCCTTTCACCACTTTGTGCTTCCACTCTGCTAACAGGGCTTCTTCAATACCTCCGGACCTTCATCCCGGCATCCTGGTCCTTCTATCATCCTGACTTCCCACCATGAAAATGACTTCCTGTTGCCTCCACTTGCCAGTCCAGGGGGCTACAGTTTAGCCAAACTAAACCTCTGTCTTCACAAGTTGATATCTCTTCTCAAGTGTTTGCTACAGTGATAGAAAGCTGACGAACACACCCTGTGCTGGTCTCTGTCCTCTGAGCCCTCTAGATCCTCCTCACAGTGTGGCTTCTCTGAGCTCTACTCCCAGAAGTGATGCCAGCAGCCTTGACCTCATCTCCCACCGGGGCAGGATCTCCCCGTGGAGGTCTGCCCTGTGTAGAGATGGACCAGGTAAACTCTCAGTCATGCATAAATCAACAAATGGCCTCTCTGTGACCTGCAGGACAGTATTAATGGTGTAACACGAAGAGATGTTGCTATAGTGACGACATCTTAATGCTGCTCCTCGATCCTTGTCTGAAAGGAAGCAGACTCTATGGGTGGATTATAAACCTTTAAAAATAACAGCTATATATACATGAAAGCCAAAGTAGGAGCAATGGAACAAGTTGTCTGCTTTTGGATGGGCCATTTCAAGAAATTATATAAAATGGTAAAAGGAAAAAAATAAGCAGATGTTAGATATGTATAGAGAGGTATATCTGAGGGCCTGACAAGCGTAGAAGGACTGCATCGGTCTCACGGGAGATAAATGGATTGGGAGAGGAATAGAAATGGCACTGTGGCCACAAAGTAGCAAAACACTGAATGCAGTGTGGTTTGTTCTTCCTTCAGCCCAGGACTCAGGGTTCATGCAGACTTCATTTTATCTCACCGTGTGTGTGTGTGTGTGTGTGTGTGTGTGTGTGTGTGTGTGGCACGGGGCGGGCTGCAGGATGAAGAGCAGATGGCACACCATGTAGCTGGACCACTCTACACTGGATCATTTCTTTGAGTTTGAAAGAGTCCCTTTTTTATAAAGCTACATGTTTTTACTTGGGCCATTATTACAGTGAGACTAAATGAGAGGAAGCAGTTAAACATGCTCCTTCCCCCCTTTTGTGTTTATAGCTACCCAGAAATGAACATCAATATTTAAATGTCTGAATTATTTTAGGCTTGTAAAAAACCAATTAGCTATTCCTCAGGCCCAGTGTTTGGAGCCTCTCTGGCATAGAGAATGGGACTGTTTAGCTCTTGTGGTCAGGAGCAGGGAGCCCAGAGAAAGGTTAGAGGGGCAGGGGTCATGGCTGGGTTACTGGGCTCCCGTGGGACTGTCTGTGTTGAAAGGGCAAGGCCCAGGCTGGGCCAGGAGCCTGCAGCAACCCTTGTAAGGTAGTTAGTGGAAGAGTTGGCAGGACTCTTGGTGGCACTGGACATGCTTGGTCAAAAGAGCCACATTGCTGAAATGCATTATAAATTTGAGACTTCCCTTCTGAGAGGCAGTTTAGAACAATCTCTACCTGCAGGTTGAAACCTCTAGACCTCGGTGAGCTGTAGTAATGCTGGTTCTTCTGAATAAATTCATCCTATCCAGCCAAACGTTACGTGTTGTATCTGAAAATAAAGCCATGTCCTCAAATTTAACAGATGTGTGTAGTAGCATCTATGCTGGACCTAGCTGGAGGGGCTGGACCATGGCGAGCAGGATTCATGTTAGTTAGGAAGGGCTCCAGTTTCCACAGTGGTCCAGATTCCCCTGGTCTTTACCTCAGAGGGCCAGAATTATTGTCTGGTTTGTATCCATCTTTTCTTCCTTGTAGACATCATTAGTTGGCAATCCAGTACCCTTTCATCTATTTCTTTTTTATAGAATTTCATATCTGTTGGTGGCAACAAAGGCCCAAGCCCGGGGTGGGAGGCATGATTTCCCAACTTCTGTGGCAGCTGGAGGTGGTCAAAGAGTAGCAAGAAAAAGCTCTCTGGGTGATGGTTTCTAGAAAACACTTTACCTCCCTTATCAAAGAGAACAGACCCAGCCAACATTGTTCTTATTGCCTTGAACTTAGATGCCTTGTCTGGATCTGCTCTGGCCAAGTGGCATACAGAAATCAGAGGCCAATTGTATCTTGCTTGCATTTATTCAACAATTATTTATTGAACGCCTGATACATTTCAGGCTCAATGGACAAGATATGAACACAGAGTGTTCCTGTCATCTTTATTGCTCCTGTCAGACATCTCGTTACTCAGAGCTCCTGTTTGTAGTAGAAATGACTGCTAGTTTAAGCAATTAAAAGCATTAAATAGAAAATAAGATGGGAAAGGGAGTTCCTAGAAGATGCTGGATATTGAGTTTCACTAGGAGACCAAAAAGTGTGACTTGCAAAACAGACGGAAGAATAGGAAGCCAGGCATTAGGAGCTGTGGCCATGTCACCCCCAGGAATGGTCAAGATAGAATCAGGACACTGTCGCTGTCTCTGCCCCCACTAAGTCTGTGATCTCCTACCTACTGCTGCTGCTGACTTCTGCCTGTACTCAAGAGCCAGAATCTTGGGAGCAAATATCAGATTCTGCTGGGCTTTCTCACATGCTACACAGTGATAGTTTCAGAGGATTTGATGCCTCTACTCTGGTCCTAGCTTTCGTGGACAAGGGTGGTAAAACCACCATCCTGGGAAGGCTTCACTCAGAGCCTCAGGAAAACTCCCACAAAAGACTAGAGGACTCTGGGAAGAAGGAGAGATGCTAGGTAAACGAAAATACAAAATCCATGAGGGTAAAAACAATTTACATACAGCGCTACAGTTTTCAAAGTCCAACACAATAAAAATAACTTTCCTATAGTATTTTAATGTTTCAAAGTGTATTTGATCTTCATGAAACTGAGATGCAGACAGAGGAGGCATTACATCTGAGCCTCAAAAAGTTGAATTTGTTTTTGTAGAATATAAGGTGTTGGTTATTATCTGAATTTTTATTTAGAAAGAAAAAGATGTGTAACTTTATGTGACAATTCCAATTGGGGATGACTATGACATATGTGAAGTACAAACAAAATCTGTGAACAGTGTTGATTTATATATAAAAGTGAGCTAGTTTTCTCAAAAGTGAAGGAATTCTTTTGGGAAACTAAGATGCTTGTTTTCCATGTTAGACTCTTTTCAGATTTTTATCTCAAATTCTTGTCAGACTCTCAAATTCTTATTTTGTAAATAAAAGCCATATAAAAGACCAATAGACCTGATCTCAAGCTTAACTGGTACAGCGCAGGAGTGGCAAAAGATCAATCTCCCACCTCTTTTTTTTCTTTTTCCTTTAGACAGGGTCTCCCTTGGTATTCCAGGGTGTCCTTGAACTCACTGCATAGCCCTGGCTGGCCTCAAACTCACAGCGATCCTCCTACCTCAGTTTCCTGAGTGCTGGGATTACATGCATGTGGCACCAAGCCCAGGTAATCCCCTACTTCTTAACCTTAGGAGATATGACTAATGAATCATGGCGTTCTTTTGCACTGAATCCACACTTGACCTCAGAATCCCCCCTAATGCGTTACCACATACAGCCCTACCACTCAGTCAGAGTTGCAGTTCTAGAGCAGTGTTCCATATGGAGTTGTAGTGGTCAAGAATTTGTTTTGTTTGCCCAGAATATTGATATTCTGGGGAAAAGTACCCTGTTTCTAGAAATAGTCTTCCAAGTTTTTGGTTCAAATCCTGGGTGATTACACAGATTTGAAGCTATTGGTTAAACTGTAGCCTGTGGTCTCTTAGACTTCAAACCACATGTCCATCAAGGCTAAAGTCTTAGAGGATGTGGTAGAAAAAAATGTCATGATAGTAGAGAGTGGGGGCTACTTCTTTGGGCAGTTGTTACAGTGCTGCAAAAGGAAGATATGCATTGCCCATGCAGAAAAGAGGCAGATATTAGGGAGAGATTGCTTTGTTAAATAAATTTGTTTCCATCCCTCAGCAGTGGTCCTGTGCTGCTGAAGGTCTGATATTCACACACGGACAAACTACAAAAATCCATTTCTCAGCCTAAAGCAGGACACCAGGGAAAACTCTGGGGAATTAGGAAATGTGATCTCCCTGTTCCCTCCAAACCATTACTTGTATCTAAATGTCCCCCCAAAGCCTATGAGATAGGTGGAGCTGTTGGGAGGTGGCTGGATAATGATTGTGTAACACTGCATAAAGAGTGTGCAATAGTTGGATTAGTCCCCTAATCAGATTAGCACAGTTTTGGGTGCAAGGACTGAATGAATTTACTGAAGACAGAAGACCCACCCTGGGTGTGGGTGGCATTGACCAATAAACTTGTAGCCTGGTTGGAATAAAAAGAGAAAGGAAGGCTCCCTTCTTGCTGCCTCCTGTCTGCCCTGCCAGAGACTGTTTCTCCTCTGCTGTGCTGCCCTGCCTTGGAGCCAGCTGACTATGGATTGAAACCTGTACAAACTGGGAGCCAAAATAAACCTTCCCTCCTTTAATTTGTGGGTTTCAGGTATTTTGTCCTAGGAATGAGAAAGTAAGTAAGATACTTGGGATTAGGGGAGAGATTAGCTTTGCCTACCTACTTTCTCTGCAAGACAGAGCTGAGATCTAATTCTGTAAACTAAAAGCTAAGCAGACAGAGGTTAGGGGAAAAAAATGAGGATAATGTTTAGTTCAAATATCATGCTGGACTGAATTTCTGGTAATGATGATGATAACTAGGTGATCATAATGTTGTGAGAATATAGGATCCAGTGATTGGGTAAGCCCCAAGGAAATTCCTAGCCCGCTGAGCTTTCTTGCATCAAATAGGTGACTTCCCAAAGCCTTTCTCTTTTCTCAGGGTTACAACTAGAGAAAATGGACAGGGAAAACCACCCAGCTGGCAGAAACTGAGCTACCAGATTGGCCAATTAAAGAATTCACTATATTGCCAGGAAAATGATTCAACCACATAGATGCCAACGAGACCTGCTAAAGCCATCATTTATCTTATTTTTTCATCCAGGAGGGTGCGCGTGCATGTGTACACTTCTTTCCAAGGACACACACACACACACACACACACTGCCTTTGAGAAATTGCCAAGGGAAATTAGAGCATTTGGGGGCAAGAATCAGTAGCATGGATCAACAGCATTTACCTTTGCATGTAGCTTCTTTTTTTCCCATTTCTAAATCGGTATTAATTTCCTGCCAACATTAAATATTAGTGTCAGAAAGTTACATTTGCACCTAACAGACAGGAACAGACATCACCTTTGATACTGTTTATTAAGCTAGTGGTGTTGAGGCAGGCTGGTGGTTATATGTGGGATTATTGTATTTTATAAACTGGGAGCTATATTGGTTATCTATTTCCACAAAAATTTTGCTAACAAGCAACCACAAAATCCAGAAGCTTAAAACAACAACCATTGATTTAGCTCATGAGTTTGTGGCTTGCTTGGACAGTTTTTCTAGTCTTGGCCATGCTTGGCTGATCTTACTCATGGTCTGTGACTCAGCCGGTGGTGGTTTGGCTGGTGACTGTGTAGTCTAGAATGTCCTCAACCTAGAACGATCTGTCTCTGCCTGCAGTGTCTTCCATCCTCATAGACTAGCCTGGGCTTACTCTAATATCAGTGGGAGGGTTTTAGAAAAAAGAGCAGACACATGTAGGGTAGGGCCCCTTGAAGCCTGGGTCCAAAACTAGCCCACGATCTCTTTGTCCCATTCCTTTGGCCATACCAAGTCATAAGGGGTGTGGGGAAGTAGACTTCACTTGACTCTTGATGGAAGTTGTTGCAAAATTACACTATAAAGGGCAATGTGGACAGTTGGAGATATTTTTAATAATCAACCAACCAAAGAATCATTTGGGAAATTATTTAAAGAAGAAAAAGGTGCATGATAGCACCAGCTGACCAAGAGAAGGACAATGATTGAGATTCATCTCTAAGATCTTTCCAATACTCATCCATTCTTTATAAACAGCACACCCCTCCTCTCTTCACTTATTTTAATCACAGTCTTAATTGAATAGAAAACTTCCCAAGGCTCTGCTTCCTTGGCCATAGTGATTGTCCAGGGGTGGACACTTTTCCCAACCTAGGTCGCTTTACTTCGTATCCTGTTTGGTGCTTGGTCAAGGAGTAGATTGGTCTAATTAAGGCCACTCAAAATGCCTCCATAAGTGAGAGATTTGAAAATCCATAAATGCAGGGACTGACATCAACCATGGCAACACGATGAAAACAAGTCTGTGACAATGAAATTGACATCTAGGGAGAAGCAGCCCTTGGACAAGCAGAGAATAGAATCTTTGGGTCATTCCAGTTTCTGGTACAGTTATCCCTGACCTGTGTCAAACACATTTTTTCTGTGAACTGATTTTAGAAAGCAAGTCTCTCTGTCCGTCTGTCTGTCGGTCTCCCTTAAATAATCTAAGCTGGGAGTTCACTGCAACCAAAGTAACCTAATATAGCTACAATTTGGGAAATAGCTCTTCTGCTTCAAAACATTTCTTCTACTAGCAATTCAATCTTTGTGTTAGGAAGGTGTTATGGTTTGTAATTCACTGTCCTCCCAAAACCTCCTGTATTCATTGGTGGAGCCTTTTGGAGGCAATTGGATCATAGAGGTATGATATTTATCAGTGGTTTAGCCCTCTGATGATTTTATATAGCTAAATGTTACTTGGGTGGTGAAGCCTGGTTGGAGGAGGTGGGTCACTGAGGGCAGGCCTGGCAGGGTCTATCTCTTCCCTGCCTCCCTTGATCTTGCTCTCTGCTTCCTGCTGCCATGCCAGGAACTCTTTCTCCTCTGCCATGCCTCCCTCTGTTGGAGCCAGCGAACTGTGGACTGAAACTTCTACAAATTGTGAGCCAAAATAAACCTCTCCTCCTTTACCTTGTGAGGGTCAGGTATTGTGTATCAGCTATGAGCAAAGTAACTAAGACAGAAGGTATATGAATTGGAACAGGCTGTGCACTTTGACACCTCTTTCAACTTTTACCTCAGTGTCACCCACAGTTTGAAGTCCTTTTCCCTTCCCTTTTCTGCCACCTGCATATTAGTGGGCTTTTCCTCTTTGTGCTCCTCATATACTTTAGAACACACTTCTATGGTAGCACTCATACTTTGAATTCTATGCTCACGGCTCTATCTGCATCTATTTAGTGATCCTTTCCTTTAGATATTTTAAAAATCTTTAGGTTAGATATTTTTAAAATCTTTTTACCTTTGTATTCTTGGAGCATACTGTTGCATTGCTTTGCATAAAAATGCAAGTAATCTAAAGATTAGTCTATTAAAACTTTAAGACATTAATATGCTAGCTTGAATTCATTGATAAACATTATTTAAGGACAAACTCATTCACCCATCAGTAGCTCGAAATCTTGGCTGCACAGTGGAATCACCTGGGGAGCTTTTAAATTTATTGATGCTTGAGCCTTGCCCCAGACCAATTAAATCAGAATTTCTGGGATTGAGGCCCAGGAATCAATATTTTTAATAGATTTCCAAGTGGTTCTAATATGCAGCCAGGATTAAGAAGCACTGCCCTGTGTGTGATTTCTGTTTGGTATAAAGAGCTGGAGCTGAAGGAAAGATTCCTCCTAGCTGGCAGCAAGGTACCATGAAAGCAGGGACTTTTGAGTTAAATCTTAATAGATGGATGGTAAAATTTCAGTAGGGAAACATAAAAAGAGAAAACAGAATATAGAGAGAGAGAAAGCACTGGGTACACAGAGGAAATGGTGCATCCAACTTATCTTCAGTGTAGGAGTATAGAATAGGGTTGAAATAGCATTTACTGTCTACTCTGTGACAAGCATTAAATGTACATAGGTCATTTAATTTTCACTGTTACATTATGAGGGAAGAATTGTTTTGGGAGGAAAAGACTGAGGCATAGATACTTTAAATATTCACTTAAGGTCGGACTAGCTAGTGGTAGATCTTGGGTTTAAACCCAGACCAGGTTGGTCTCTGGGCCAATGCAGGCAAGCTCACCCGGGGATGGAAGGCAGGTTGCAACTGCTGGCGATTGCCTTGTTTTTCCCAGCTTCTGTCTTCCTCAGCTGAAGCGACCAAAGTTTCACAAGCTTAGGCCAGGACCATCTGCTTTCCTGAGTAAATATCACCAGGGTTAGTGCATTTGGCAGTGGCCTGTGCACCCCTGCCAGGTGGGGCTTAGCATGGCTGCTCTCTTGAGCATGCCCTGAGGCCCAAATGCATGGCCAGCTGTCTGCCCGCCTTCCACCAGGTTCAAGAACCAGAGAACTGAGGAAACTCACCTACCCTGTAGTGCCCCTACTTTTTCTGATGATCCAGCTTTCTCAGAGTGATGTCATTGAAATGTTTGTTTTACTCCTGGTCTTAGAAATGACCGCAGGGCACAGCTGTCCCCTCCCAAGCAGGCAAGGGCATCCTAACCACTTTCCATCCAGAGCTCCCTCTTCATACCTCCCTCTTAACCTCACATTGTTAGGCCACATGCCTGATCAGCCAAGGCGAGGGAGTGGCCAGATCATTACTTCCAAGCTAAGCATGAAGATTTAGCATTCAATTTTCTTTAATAGGAGAGGGATAGATTCCAAGGGAGAGCAATAGAGATGTTTTTCTGGAGCTAGAAGGTGAGACTAATGGAGTTAGGAAATAGATTATTTAGAACTCTCTTATTGTGGGTGACAGAAAACCAACTTCAAACTCGCAAGCAAATAGAAGGATAAATTAGCTGCTGTCACTGACAGTTAAATGTGCACATCTTCAGGCAAGGTTTGATCCAGGGGCTCATACAATGTTATCAGATACATTCATGGGCTTCATTGCTGGACTCTGTGTGAGTTTTCATCATTGTTAATGCTAGTCATCCTAGCAGAAAAGCTTCTTTTATTGGTTTACCTTCTCAAGTCTCACAATTAACTACAATTGCATTAACGTGGATGCACACCTGCCTCTAAACAAATCATCAAGTCCAGATGCATAGAACAGTGTTGCGAGGGATGCCTGGCTCAGCTGCCCACTTCTGAACAACTGATTTGGCTAAGAAAATTCAGTGTTTTAGTACCTAAGCATAGCTCACATGATCCATCTGGAGCCACATGATCTGAGATTGGGCATAGGGTGGCTTCCAAAAGAAATTTGAACTATTATAACCTGAAGAAAAAGAGAACAGAGCCAGAGAAGAAAAAACGAGGACCACTAAGGAAGCTATTTCAGCAGTCCAGGCCTGGGCCAGATAAAACCTCTTTTAGCACATGGCAAAGATAAAGGATGTACCAGCATTGTCTTCAACAGCCTGCAGTCTGCACCAGAGCAGACTGGCACACAACCACCAGGCAAATCAGGCCCTCTGGGACCCCATGAATTCTTTCTTATCTCTCCTGCTAAGTATGGTTTAAACTATAGGGCAATCCAGGCTTGAGAAAATTTACAGCAACTTCTCAGCCTTCATGTTAATGGCTCTTGTGGATAATTGAATCCTACTGTTAACCACGATATGTCATTTTACATAAATGTTTCAACTTCATCACCAAGCTTTTTGTCTAAGCTGGGAACAAGTCATTAAATGAAGTAACGGAAGGGTTCTAGTTCTATCTATCATTTGGACTATCATCAGATAGGTAAAAAAGCCATGCAGTCCTGAGAGGAACAGGCATCTTCTTCTATGGAGAAGGCTCAACCATGTATCGTTGGCTTTTTATCCTTTGATTGTCTCGTGTAGAGTGAGAATTATGATTTATTTCTTTATGTTTTAAGCATTGAAGTCTATGTAGATAACACCTGTGATCATTAGGCTTTACAAAAGTTATCTTGGCCTGTTGGTAACAGGTTTACACTAACAGAAACAAAGTGGCTAATACCTGTTACAAAATTGCATCGCATTTCTTAGAATTTCATTTAACAAAGCCGAGGAGGGGTAAGTTTAAGGCCTATGGCAAAACCATTCAATTAGAGGTTTGTATGTAGGATTTCCACCTCAGCAAAGTTATCAAACTTAGCTCCTAAGACTGCGCAGCAACCACTTAGGAAAGAGAAGCCCAAGTATCCAGTTCACATAAAAAGACACAGAACAGAAAACACTCATGAATGGCTGGGGTAGACTAACATCAGTTTACAATCCTCCTTGTCTGCCATCTTTATCTCTGATGGTCTTTTCTCTTATTCTTCCTCCACCTTCAGCAGTGTTATATTTTATCTGATTAGCTTTCAAGCAAAAGTTTTACAAGCCACCAATCGTTTTTCTTAATGTTAAAGTTAAATATATAATGCACTGTTTCCTAGACAGAGCCCTAATTTAAAACTATGGGCACTATATATTGACTCTCTCCAAACTGCCAATCATTTTTGGTGATGTGATTTGAAGAAGTGAAGGGACACTCTTTAGCCTTAGTTTTCTACCCATATAATGTTAAGATGGAGAAAATAATATTACCATCTTTTAGGAATTTTGGCACATAGTAAACATTCAGTCAGTAATAGCCATAGTCATCAAGATTACCATCATCAATACCATCAACAATTTATGCTTCAACCACAAAGGCATCTTTTGGGGGAAATTTGGAAGTCAAGAAAATCATCACGAGGGCATAAAGATGATTTATTCATCATATATATATATATATATACACACACACACACAGTGTGCCATAAGAAAGTGTGATCAGGAGAGATTTTTACTTAAAAATCTAAGATTCTTTTCATTTTAAGATTCATTAGCTTTTGCTCTTAATGCAAAGGAGGGTGCCGGATGTCTTGGAACATTTTATTTCAGCCAAGCAAACACAGCATGGTACTCTTGCACATAAGGAGAAATAAACATGTTTATGTGGTGCTCTAGGTTTTCAGAAGTGCCTGTAGCTGCATTTTTCTTCATTAGCATTAGCCTGAAGGCCTCAGCATGAGCCGTTTGGGAACCTGTGTGTAATGCACAGACCCTCTTCCTGCACTGCTGTGCACCCCAGTTCTACTTCCTAGCCCCTGGCCATCAGAACTGCCCTATTTCTTGTTGATTTCTCTACATCCTTCCCACACCTTTGTAAATAGTTTTTAAACTCCCCTCCACTCTTCACTTTGGGAATGCTATTTTCTACTGAGATTATTATCTGCTCCCTGTGTATGGATTAGTCTTGTGTACTACATTAACAAAGTTCTGATCAACCAATATGTCTTCCACTTAGAAACATTTTAAAAAAATGTATCTAATGAGGGTTGAGGATTTAGCTCAGTGGTAAAGTGCTTGCCTAGCAAGTGTAAGGCCCTGAGTTCCATCTCCAGCAACCCCCCCAAAAAACCCCAACAAAACAAATGTGGTGTTTAAGTCTCATTAACATGATTACAGTACTATTTTTGCAGAATCATTAGCAAGAGCTGTCTTAATAAACTTACTTTAAATAAATTTCCACTAGTAGAGAAAATTGTACAGAAATCTAAGTGAAAGGGAAGTCTCTTCATGATCTTATGACCCCGTATACTAAACTTCTTTTGTTTTCTTATTATCTGCTTTTACTTTTATTTTAACAATGTTACATCATGAATTTCTCCCAGATGCTTACAATTTGAAACGTATTGTTTAAATTATTTTTCCATTGAGGTTGTGTGGTGTACCTCTGACATTTATCCTCTCACGTATCATGAAGGTTGCAAATTATTTTTATTTAGGGATTGGTATGAAATTTTATTCTAGGACCAAATATGTTACTTTGGAAACAAGTTCAAAGATTTCATTATTAGACTCAGATCTCATAATTGGAAACAAATTCACACATATCAAACTCCTTAATTAACACATGCCAAACTTTCTCTCATTTTTATTGTTCTAAGTTGCTTCCTTGATATTAAGTTTTTATGCTTCTAGAAGCTCATATCCTTATAACCTTTCTACCTGATCTCACATGCTTTATATTTTGCTGAAAAAAAATTCTTCCGTGGAACTGTTAGAGCAAAGTGGTGACATTTTTTGAAACAAAGGCCAAAAAAGTTCAAGACTGAGCTAAGAGACAACAAAAGAAAGAAAAAAAGAATTGTTTTTTTCTGGAGAGAAAAAAATTTAGTCATTTTTAGTCCAGAGCATGTAAGAAACAATATGGCCAAATGAATCCCCTCTGCTGGGATGGATCTCAAACCACTCATCAATCTCTTTATTGAAGATTCCATCTCTGTCCCTGTAAATTTCTGAGCTTGTATAGACACCAATAGACTTCATGGTGGTGCAGAATCCCAAACTGTTTCCCACCATTTTTCTACTAAGTAAAATTGCTCCTGAATTCATCAGCCAATACTGAGAAATCCTGAATTCACCCACTAGTTTTCTAATAGGAGGTAAGAAATTGGGACCTTCTTTAAATATATACTTAAAACTTATCTGCAGTAACATATCCTTAGCTAGCCATTTACTAAATGCATTAAAACAATAATCACAAGTGAGACTGTTATCGCTCTAAGTCTTGTGTTATCTAGATCCTTGCTATTCAAGAATGGTCTATGGACCAGTGGCATTGACATCACCCGAGAACATGTTAGAAATGCAGAATATCAGGCCTTACATGAACTTTTCTGATTCGTAATCTGCTTTCTAACTAGACTCTCAGGTGACCTGTTTATATGTTAAGATTTAAGAAGCACCGACTGCACTCACATTTGTCTAGTAAATGACAAAACGTGCTCTTACATATTTTTATACACTGAATCATAACGGATTTCAGAACTCTAACTTGGCAGTTCCTCCTTTGTGTGTCTAGAACACTCATTTCATAGACTATGAAATGAAAAAGTTTAGGAGGTGCTGCTGGTTAGATAACACAAATAGTTTTCTTTACTACAGGATTTTTCAGACTCACTAATAAACTAATGTGCATTTTTTTTCTTTTTCTAATGTGCATTTTGACTCTCCGGGGAGTGGGGATGAAATATAAAATACTGAATTGTACTACAAAATATCTGTATGTAAGACTTTATTTTCACCAGATATCTTTCATAACTAGTGTATTTATTTTGGTCCATTCTGGCTGCTCTAACAAAATTCCTTAGACTGGATAATTTATAAATAGCAGAGATTTATGTCTTACATTTCTGGAAGCTGAGACGCTCGGGACCAAGGCACTGGCGGACTCAGTGTCTGGTGGGGGCTCTTTGCTTTCAGGACGGTGCCCTGTTGCTCTCTCTTCACATGTCAGAGAAGCAGAAGGGCAAAAGTGTCGATCAGCCTCCATCGAGTCCTTTTAGAAAGTCACTAATCCCATTTGGGAGTGTGTCGATCCTCATGACCATGTCGAAGATAGTGACCTTCAGGATCTTCATCACCTTGTAAAGGCCCTGCCTCTTAATACTACTGCATTGGAGATTAAATTTCAACATGTAAGTTTTGGAAGGGTACATACATTCAATTTCTAGCAATATCTGGTGATACATTTTGAGAAATATTTGCTTAATTACCTCATTTAGCTGATTCATAGTCTTATTTTTCTCATCTTATTTGACAAACGTAGGTAATTTACCATCATTTCTTACCAATCTTTCAATAGAAATAGGACTGGGACTCTACTACACTGCTTATGAAAAGAAACCCAAAATGAGCTTACTCACATGAAAGTCTGATGTTTCTCTGAGGTGGGAAAGTGAGTGGATGTCAAGAATTGCAAATGTCTAAGATCTTCTCCTGCTTGCCGGCTCATGAATTAGCCTGCCCCCGTTTCACAGAAGCAGGTAGAAGACATGAAACTCCTTGGTCAGAGACAAATGACTTTATTACTCATTGGACAGCAAGCAACATGAACCTCTTGTTTGCATGAGTTCCTTATGACCTTCAAGTCCCATAAAGGTGACAAGAATTTTCCCTGGTGAACAGCACTCGTGGAGTGAGTTTGAGTCAGAGCTAAGGATTTTTGAGCTTGGGGAACCCAGAAATTTTATAATCAAACACCAGCAAACCTACCCTTTGCCCCAGAAGGAGTCATTATCTTTATTATACTGGACAATAAACAAACTTGCCTTTTGCTTCTAAAGGAGACTCTATCTTTCAAGGCTGTTTACCATACAAATGTCCTTGAAAAGAGTCTGAGACAGCATTGTCTCCTAACTTTTCTGAGATGAGTCAGAGGATAGGTGTTCTACCGCCCACAGAGTTACTTAGGAATTCAGATCAATGGTGGCTTTATCATGTTCAGCAGGCCTTCTAAAGTAATTGTGTGTGTGCGTGTGCGTGTGTGTATGTATGTATGTACAGAGTGGGGGTTATCATTCCAGGCAGCTGGAAGGACAGGAGGCTAGAGGAGCAGACATGACAGTTTAATGAGCCATGCTTGAGAGCGGTGCACAACAATCGCAAACGTTCTATTCCCTAGCACATGATGGACACATGGCTTCCTCTTGTCAAAAAGGAGGGTGGGAAATATATCCTAGCTGTGCACAGAAGAAGAGGAGGGAACAGATTTTAGATGACACTCAATAGTCTCTGCCACATTGCCAATTTTGATAATAACTTTTCATTTTAAGTAAAAATGAATAAATGTAAGCATACATACTTTGAGGTGGGGCTTTATATTTCATAGCATTGTGGAATTTTGGAATTAGAAGGGCCTTTAGAATCATTATTTCTAACCATTCACCCTGCCCTGGGCCATTTTAGTGGTGAAAAAACTGCAATTCAGAGAAGTTAAATACCATAGCTATGCAGCTTACTAATAAGAGCTAATTAGCTGAGTTGAGATGTTCAGATCTCCATTTTACTACACTGTGACCATTTTTTTTTTCACTGTGACCATTTTTAAGCTCACAGGACCATTTTGTATTTTCAGTTATCCCCAGATACCTGGGGATTTTTTTTTTTTTAATTTTGGCTATTGGGATCTCTTAAATCACTGGGTGTCTGTATATATTGTTCATTCATGTATGAACCATTTTTTGAGTCCTAATATCACAGACACTATTTTCCTTGCTTGGAAGACAGCTACAAATGGACCAGGCAAAGTCCCTGTCCTTATACAGCTAACCCTGAGATGAGATTCTATGACATTTAGAAGCTGGTAGATTTTTTAGCACGCTAGACCTTATGGCTAGTTTATAACATAAGCTGTTAATTGTGAACTCCAAGCAATTTGCGTGCTTTGTCAGTTTAAATCAGGTAGAACAAACTTTAACGCTTCTAAGTTTCTTTAAAATTACTTTATAGCGAGATTCCCTTTGTATTTTATCCAATTAACCTTTTAAAATATGCCCTATGCATTATGGCTATAAGAAACAAGTTATTTTCGTTGTTGCCTTTAGGTTAATGGGTTTTATTATGTTAAAGATTGAATTTAATTTCAAGTCTCAAAACAGATTGGAATATTTTTTAACAGAAATTTCATTCATATGTTTTGATTTATCAAAGCATTTTATGTTTACTTTAAAAAATACTTTCTGTTCCCTAGAGAGGTCCATAATGTACTCAGTGCAAATTGAACATCAGAAATATAATGTAGTCAAATGACAGAATAAAATTCAAGAGAACTGCTGGAGCTTTTGCTCTTTAAAAGAAAAATCTGTTTCCATGTTACATTTTGTGTATGTATTATGGAAATATCTGAAAGATACGCAGCACCATGCACAAAAATATTGTTTATGAACAAGAGTATAAAATGTGGTTTATTGAAAAAGGGTTCAATTTAAAGTAATAGTGCGTGAAATAAGCATAGTTGGTATGTTGCAAAGAGGTCTGTACTGTGAGTCCCAAAGACCAGCATCTAATCATGATGGTACTTAAAAAATTATACAGTATAAATATTTGTATAGCATTTTATGGTTGACAAAGCTTTTTTTTATGTAACAATAGCTAGCATTTATTGAGCATTTATAATGTACCAGCTGTGACAATGTCATTGATTCTGACGACGCCGCTGTGAGGTGAGTTTCGTGCTCTCTTTAACATCCAAATTCCCAACCTCACTCTTTTGCATGATCATAAGAGCAGGTGGGTGTGGACTGCTCTCATCTCAGACATTCTGGGAGTGTCTCTGTCTCCTCCACACTTTACTCTTTGCAGAACCTGGTTCCAGTGACCAGCCCGAGGGCACCGTGTTGCCATGTGATGGGATCAAGATTTGAATCCAGACCTTATCCTCTTTCCACTGTAACACACTACTTGATTTTGTGAACTTGAGGGTCACTTGACTTCTCTGGGCATTGATTACACCATCTCAAATTCAGGAATTTGTCTTGGGAATTCTCTAGGTACTTGGTACTTTCAATATTCTGATTTGAAATAGAGCCTGATTTCATTTTTTTAAAAGGTTAAATATTTTAAAATATAATTTCTAGTTTAGGTGATATCAGCTTGTGACATAAACCTTTAAAAGCAGCAAAAGAAATATAAGGAAAAGTAAGATATTCACGGTAGCTAATAATATGGAAGCTACCTAAGTGCCCATGAGTAGACAAATGGGCAAAGAAAATGTAGTGGACATGCACAGTGAAATACTACTCAGGCTTAAAAGAGGCAGTCCTGTTTTACAACAGTATGGATGAACCTGGAGGACACTGTGCTTAGTAAAATAAGCCAGGCACAGAAAGACAAATATTACATGATCTGACTTATGTGCAATGTAAAACAGATTGACTCCAGGAGTAGAGCTGAATGATGGCTACCAGAGGCTCAAAGAAGAAGATGATTCAGCAACTTCTGAAGAAGCTCCATCTATGGCCTCATGAGGCTTTGGGGGGACATTTAGGCACAAACCATAACACCTAGTGTGTAGCATCATCTTATTTGTGACAGGATGGGGACTGAGACACTAACCTTCTTTTGATTATGGCAGTATGGGAAAATAGATATTGTTAAGTAACACAAAATTTATGAGACTCCTCCAGCAAACTTTGTTCACTTTATAGATTAAATGTTAACTTTTTGAAAACAAAAATGAAACATTGGGTTAAAATGTTTACTTAGGTCAAAAGCTTGTGTCTTTTTACATATATACTTATTACCTGTTAAGAAAATTATTAATTTCAAAGCACAGGTATATTTAAAATGAATGCCTTTCCTGTTTGTCTCCCCCCTCCCTGCTTGAGATCCTCTTTTCTTCCTTCCTTCCTTCTTTCCTTCCCCCCCCTTCCTTCTTTCCTTCTTTCTTTTTTCTTTTCTTTCTTTTCCAAAGTAGACAACAGCAGGTAAAGACCCTCAAGCAAATGATCCAAAGTTAGAAACAGGGTTTGGAAATATAGCATGTAGCATATGGAAATATTTATGAGAAAATTGATAAAACAATCAGGGAGCACACTGAAGCAGTTCCATAATATACAAAACTACCCAGAGGTGTAGGGAGAAATAACGCATGAAGGAGGCATGAGCTGGCTGGGAAAGGGATGCATTATATTGCACATGGAAATGTTAAACATTCATTATGAACCTTAGTTAGAGGAAGCGAAGTGTCTGGAGATGGCCTGAGAGTCTGGATGAGGCTCTGCAACTCAAGGCATTGAAATCGCTTCTGGAGAAAAACGCTCAGAGGAACAAGATGTTCCTTCAAACTCCACCCTCACACTTAGGAGGGAAGCTATGGCCGGTTTGGACACTGATGGAAAGGAGGTACCTGGCAGCTCCATCTATCTGCCAGGTCCCAGGATCACTGTGGAAGAGGGGGAGTGGGAAGTGGAAGCGTGGGTGTTTACGCCTAGCAGAACCTGGAGGTGAAGTTTCGTCTCCTATTTATTAGTTGACTAGGACAGAGGGCACGTTATCTAATTCTCTAATAATAGTGTCTTCTATTGTTGAAATAATACCATCCTGCGGGGTTATGGAGAGGCTCAAGTAACATGAAATGGGACAGTGGTTCTCAAAGTTTGGTTCCTGGAGCAACAGCAGCATCTTTTCTAGGGTTCTTTAGAAATGCAAATCATTGCCCTCACCCCAAACCTGCAGAAAGTCAGAATGATTGATGGTTCAGTGAGCCTTCCAGAAGATGGCCATGGATGCTAAAATTTGAGCACTAATGAAACAGAAAAGGCCCTGGCCTGGAGTCAGTGCACAGAGGTGGTAACCACATGCTTTTGAGAAGCCAGCTTTTTCTTCCTTTCCTTTCTTCTCCAACTTTCCACTTTTTCAGAATATATCAGCACTTCTTTTCTCTGTAATGGAGTAGAGGGGGCCGGGACAGACCTGGGGGAGAAGCTGGGTGGCCACAGACTCACACCTCAGGGACCTTGACATTCACCCATGATGCTTTGTGAGTCTTCATGATTCTTGTTGAAGCCACCCTCAGTGGGCCCATGCAGCAAACCATCAACTCCTGGAAACCCCAAAGGAGAGGAGAAGGAAGCTTGTGAGAAAGTTCTTCTCATCATCAGACGGTCCCCATTTGCATTTTTGACATTGCCACCTTCTCCAGTCTATCCTCCTCACCGCCAGCGGGTCATCTTCCTAAATAAAAATATCAGATCCTCCCTGCTCTACTGAAACCCTCCTTAGCCTCCATAAGATTTTGTTCATGAGGTTAGGCCTAATTTCTTCCTGTGACATGTAAGACCTTTTGCAATCTGGCCCTGGAGGAGTTCTGTGACTTCATCTCTGATTTGCTGCATACGGCCCCTCTCCCACCATCTTTCCACTCCCAGCACAGATGGGCACGCATACGCATGACTCGGCCCCATGGGAAACCCTTTGCTGAGCAAATCAGAGATCCTCGGTGAATGCTACGCTTCAGCTGATCCTGAGGAAAACGGAGATGGTGCTCCAGCCTAAAGGACCAGCATGGAGAACTACAACTTGGCGCTGCGGGGATTTTTCCTAAAATCTTATTTACGAGGCAAGGGGTAAAGACAGGTGAAGCTAGAAAAGCAGGCTGAGGATAGTTCACGGAAGTCTTTAATGACAGTGCTAACCAAGGAGCACAAAAAAACCAGCCTGCTCACTATGTGAAAATTGCAAGACATTGCAAACTATAGAGTAGTTACCTGGCATTCTTGAATAAAAGATGTCTGCGATTCCATGACATAGTTGAACAAGAGACTCTGAGAGACAGGAAGTTACATCACTGAGTCCTGGATGCGTCCACTACAAATTGCTGAGGTCGCCATCCAAGGCCTTTGCCATGTCCCAACCCCTGCACTGTTGTGCAGCCAGAGGTCTGCCTGGCCCTGTAAGAAGCAGAGTGACCCCAGATTGGACAGCAGCTCCGGACCCAGCTCAAAACCTTTTTATGAAGGTCCTTGATTTAGAAGAATTATTTTTTTGACCTTAAGAGATTTGTTTCCTTATAATTGGTGTCTTAATGATTTGTTATTATTTATTCCTTGATGATGCAGGTTAGGAATATTCTGACATTTGCACAATTATTTATTTCGTGGTTCTACTTAATAAATTCTTGGTAAGAGCCTCCTCTGTCTGCACAGCTGGTATCAATATCCTTAAAAGGCCATTTATGCAATTTGTCAGCTCTCTAAGTATCAATTTCCTGGAATGAGTGTCTTTAGTAGCCTCCACTTATGTTTAAAATATTTTTATGAATGTTTTTGCTTCTGAATTCTTTTTGGAAAATATGTAGAAAAACAGAAATAATATTTTATTGTTTAAAAGGTAGGATATTGCTCTCCGTATTTCAGGAGGTGGTTGACAAAACTTATATCCAAGGTTGCACAGTGGCAGCTTTCAGAGTAGGATAAAAACAGAGAAATCAGTATGTCAAACTGCAAACCTGCAAACCAGACTCATGTGGAATCACCACAACGTTGACAAAATTAATATCTTAATAGCGACATGAAGGCTGCTAAGTGTTTTGTAAAGTATCTAACACTTTTTAGGGGGGTTCCTTTCCACTTTGGAAAAACATGGGTATGCACCTTATGAGAGAAAAGGGCTGTTAAGTTTATTTGCCTCCATTTAAAAGTGATCAATATTAAGATGTATCTTATATTGGAAAAAATTAATTGATTTCAGCCTGCTCAATCTCCTAAACCTTTATGTCTTTTTTTTTTTTTTTTTTGTACTGGGAATTGAACTCAGGGCCTCATGCTTGCGAGGCAAACACTCTAAGCACTGAGCTAAATCCCCAGCCCACCTTTATGTCATTTGAAGCCAAAGATTATAGCTGTATTCCCAGAATGAATATCAATCTTGCTTTACGGTAGCAAACAAAATTTGTTAAATCAATGAATGAAAGCATTATTAAACCAGATCAGTTGACCTAAAAATACTGTTAGTAAATATTTCATCATGCTGCATTGTGTACTGTATATCTTGGAACATGGTTTCTGCCTTAATTCATTTTCACGCCTCCAAAAGGTTACCACAGATTAGATAATTAAAATGAACAGAAATTTATTGGTTAATGGTTTAGAGGCAAGAAGCCCAAGACTAAGGGGCCAGAACCTGGCCAGGACCTTCTTGCAAGCCAAAGAGAGGGCAAAAGAGAATGAAAGAGAATCTAGGTGTTCTTTCATAGGTATGTCACTCCCAAGATAACAAACCTATTCCTGTGATAGTGGCATTAATCCCTGGAGAGTCCCAGGGCCCCAGCCTCTCCACTGAGGCCTATTTCCCAACACTGGCTCACTGGGGTTCAAGTTCACACATGAAATTTGGGGGACACATCAAATACGATAGCAGTTTTCCATTTAAAACCAGTTAAAATAATTTCCGCTCCTAAAAATTTATTTTATAAAATAGCACATATACAAAACAGCACAAGTTCCTAAAAATTCTTTGCAGCATAGATTGTAATAGCATAAAATTGAAAGCAATCTAATTGTCTATCAATAATCAACTAGTAATTTCCATACAATGAAATACCAGGAGGCCATTACAAGGAATCAGCATCCCTATCTATTCTCAAGTGAACAGGGAAAGTGTGTTTTTATTTTGAAACAGACTCAAACATACATATTTTCCCTCGTCATATTTTAGTAAGTTGTGGTTATGTTGCTCCACTGCCTCTGAATACATTAGTATTTCCTTTAAAAAGGGCGTTCTCTTAGAGGCCAGGGGTTTAGCTCAGTGGTTAGAGTGCTTGCCTTGCAAGCACAAGGCCCCGAGTTGAATCCCCAGCACCGCCCCAAAAAAGGGGAGGCGTTCTCCTATGTAGCACCCAAATAAACATGTGAACATCAAAACCAGGAGACTAATATCAATACATTCTTGATCTATAGTGATGAGACTGCTATCAAGTTGTTTTAATTATCCTGATCATGTTCTTGATAGCAGAAGCATCTAGCCTAGAATCATACATTGCTGTACCTGTCTTGTTAGTTTCCTCGCTCAACCAGGAACTATTTCTCTGTCTTTCCTTAACTCTGTGACCTTGACATTTTTGCTGATTGAAGGTCACTTACTTTGTAGAATGCCCCCCATTTGGGTTTGTCTCATGTTTACTCATGATCAGGTCAGATAGGTTATTCACACTTAACAGAATATTCTTTTCACTTCATTCTATCCAGTGCTACCATTCTATCTGGTTTTAATTTATCTCAGTACAAGTCATGTTAACTTTGATCCTTTGATTCTGGAGGTATCTGCCAGATTTCTCCTCTGTAAAGTTAGACTCTTCTATTTTGTAATGCGTAAATAGTAATAGGAACAGAGTTGGGGAAATGTGTATTTATGGTACTGTTTGGGATAGTTTTAATAAATCACAGGTTTGTATTCTGAATTAATTTAGAAATCTAGCCAGGTATAGAAGCTCTGCTTTCCTTTATTCACATGTGGTATCTAAGCACTTACCATCTCCCTTTAACTTTTTAATTTCATGTAACTTATTTTAACTTAACCTTTGTCTTTAAAATATGTATTAAAACATAGGTACCTAATTGCCATGGTTTGGATAAATGTCCCTAAAGGCCCATGAGATAAAGGCTTGGACTCTACCCTGTGGTGCTATAGGGGTGTGCTGGAACCTTGAAGAGGTAGGACCTAGTTGGAAGTCTTTGGTCACATGGGAATGTGGCTTTGAGGGGGGCAGTGGGACCCTGGCTCATTCTCTTCATCTCTGGTTCCTGGCTGCCACGAAGTCAGCAGTTTGCTCCATCATCCCCTCCCACCATGCTATGCTGTCTCAGCACGAGCCCAAAGCAGCGGGGCCAAATAACCATGGACTGGAACCTCTAACGCCATGAGCCAAAATAAAGCTTTCCTCTTCTAATTATCTCAGCTCTATGTTATAGTAGCAGAAGGCTGACTAACATACTTATGAAGCAATAGGCTGGTACTCTCAACAGCTAATGCACACTAACATTTCTCAAGTGTGCAGCTTTAGTAGGCATAATTCTTCACAGCTTTTAGTAGGTGTTGGCTATGGCTTGCCTAACAATTATTGTAAAGTAAATCATTTTGGGCAGGTAGAGGGCAAAGGTCCCTGGCTCTTGGGGAGGACAGGATCTTAACCTTGATCCCTAAATCCAATTGATTTTTATGAGGCAGAATAGTTGTTCCCTCTGGCCAGCGATTGGTATAGGAGCGGACATGTGACTCACTGTAGGTGGGTCTGTCGGGAGGCTTGGGAGTAGGTCTTTCTTTCCTAAACAATGATGCAAAACTTCTTAAGGAGGGGACCTTGTAATACCACTCCTCCCAATATTGCTCTTTTCACAGCACTCACCCAGAGCAGATAATGCCTGAAGGTACAATAGCTTCTCACAATTGCAAGGCAACAGCAAGAGGACAAACGCCAACTTTCCAGAACGGTAGCATGAAGAAACAAGATCCAGGTCCCTGATTCACCACTGAACTGCTGACTCAATGCCAGCAACCACCTACCTCCCAGCTTCTGTCATAAGAGAAGAATAAAACGCCTATTTGTTTGTGTCTCTGTAAGTCAGGTTTTTGTTATCTGCAAACTGTATCCTTTCTAACTGAAACTCTGATTAAAGGAATCTGTTCCATAGTCCCAATCTCCCCAAAGAAAAGATCATTGTTAATATTATATCCTTCACTGCAAGATAGAAACCGGAGAATTTAGGGGTTTGGGTGAGGGATTTCTTTCAAAAGGCAACTAAGTAAACAAAAGTATAGAGTGGTGTCTACATCTTACTTTTGTGTTTAAAAGAGATCAAGTAATATATTCAAATTTTTGTACTTGCATAAAGAACCATATAAAGGACGCGCGCGCGCGCGCACACACACACACACACACACACACACACCCCTCTACCTTGGAGCAGGGCAAGAATGAACAGGGTAAACTGGGAATTGATAGGGAATGAGAAATAAAAAGTAAACAGGAAATACAAGTGTAAACTTGTTATTAAAAATTGTATTTAGAAAATAAACTTTTTGATGAAGTTGTGTTTTAGTTCTCTTTATGCCATTTACTGGCTCAGTGATTCAGGGCAAATCACTTAAACTCTCAGGGTCTAATTGTCTTATCTATGGGATTGAGAAGCAGTAGTTTTCTAATTAGACCCTTTTCATTTCCAAAACTACACAGTTCAATAATGTATCACTCAATTATGTCATCATAAGCAAGTTTATGTGATTAAATTTAATAATCTAAATTATTCTAGTTAAGTTATTCCTACTGGAAATACTCATCGGGACAAATGACTTACTGGCACTGGGTTTAGAGGCAGCTTGGGAATGGGTTAGAAGAAACAGATCAGAATGGTTCCTATTACAGAACATTAAAACTATTCACACCCCTCAATACTCAGACCTTGCTGCTTCAACCATTGTCTGCCCTTTAACTCACTTTACTTTTTTCTTCTCTCCATAGCATGTGTACCTTCCTTCTAACCATCCCGAATAATTAACTTTTTAATCATGTATTGTGTTAATGATCTCTCTTCCCACAGTATAAACTTCACCAGAGTGGGGAATCGTTGCTTTGTTCACTGTGTATAGATTGAGTACTTGGCACACAGTTGCACTCAACAAATATTTGCTGAATGAGTGAATGAGTGAAGTCATGGTAGTATACCAGATCTGTTTAGATGTCTAAACAAGCTCTTACCAATGTGTGGGAAAAGCAGCAGGAAAGACAGCAAATCCTCAGTTTTCGCATTTGGATGCTTGGATAGTTTGTCAGGAAAATACGCAGAACTCAGTTTGTTTTTTCTTAACTCATCTCATAGTAGAAATTCATGGAGTACAAGTAGGGATGGTAAGAACCCAGGAATAGGTAGCAAATCTAGATATTTATTGAAAATAATGAACCTTCTTCGGTATTAGCGTTAACCCAAGTGCCATTGGATGCTGAGAATGTGTAATCTGACCACAAATCTCTTTAAGGTTTTGTTTCTGAGCCACAGAACTCCGGAGCTCCCACTAGTCCTTGAGTTTTCATGGATCTCAGTTCAAGTTTCCGAGAAAGGCTTCTCGGTGTGAAACGCACCGCGTACGTCAACTCTGGCAGTAGTTCTCATTCATCCTGCCCCACCGGGTGGCTGTATGCTGGGTGCTCTGAGGCCTGTGGGCTGCTCATGCATCTCGAGCTGCCCAGTTACTGCTGCTGGCCCAGGTAGCCGATGCCTCGCTGAGCTTGAGTAATGCCTTCTCCTGCTAGGGTCCCTTTCTCAGTTGCAGCGAGGGGCTAGGGCTGCTCAGAGTTTCTTGAACCTTTATTGGCATGTTTTTTTCAGTTTGCCACTAAGTTCCAGGGCTGAGAGCTCAATGTCTGTCTGTCTGTCCGTCCCTCTTTCTCTTTTCCCACACCTGCAAGCGCTGCTGGATGGGTCCCTCTCCTCTTGCTTCCATGGTTCCCCTGCCCAGCCCCGCAAGTCGGCCAGACAGGTGTGTATGGAGCTGGACTACAACAGTAAACAGGATTAAAATTCCTTTCCATTCTACGCGTGGGTTTGTGTGGGTAGAGGGGCAGAAAAGCAAGGCAGCTGCTCATTCAGCATCTTGGTGTGAGAGAGGCAGACTGACCAGAGCTGCGAGCTTGGCTCTACCTCTTATTTATTCTCTGATCTTTGGCAGCTAACCTCTTCTCTCTGGAAAGTAGTTCCTCATTTGCAAAATAAGCATAATGATAATATCTGCCTCATAGTGTTAATGATTAAATAGGCTAAGAGCATGTGGGACACTCAAAGTAGGACTTAAATTTAAGTTCTCAAATGTTAGCACAGATGTAATCATTTATATCATCATGTTATCTCACTCTTCATCCTTCTGTTTCATGATTATCACTAGCATCATCATCCTCTTCCCCTTCCCCCTTGTCTCCCTCCTCCTCCTCTTCTTCTTCCTCTTTATCTTACATATAAATGGAGTTTCTCTAAACTCTAGATTTTTACCTAGACTCAATTATTTTATCTTCTCAATGCAGTGTATGTAGTTTCCTCTGGGGAAGAAAATGTCAACTTCCTAAGACACAATTGTTAATTTATTAAGAATATTAAAAATGAAAGGAACGGAGAGCTGCTTATTGCAGTTCATAATTCAATAAATATTGAGACCAAGTTTCCTTTTCTTAAAAAAATCATATCTAGAAAAATGTCATAAATTTTAGCCATGAAACTCAGTATGTAGGATTCAAATCACAGAGAAAATAGGAGACTGTATTGTAAAACCCTTATCCTGAAAATAAACATCTTCCATATTATCTGTCTTCTTGGCTTACCATCTAAAGCTTTCTCCTTTAAGTCCAAATGCTGGGGGAGAAAAGAGACAATTTCTAGGCACAATAACTCAAATTAAAATATGAGATATTGTCTAGGAATTGTCTAGGAATTTAAAAAATCTCTCTTTTCCTACATGGGAGAGATATATGTGGTGATATTGGGAACATTTATAAAGTCTTAGACAGGGTATTTGGAAGGTGGCCTCAGCAAGAAATATTGAAAAAGGATGCAGCCTGCCAAAATGATTCTCTCAGAAACTGGAAATCAATAAATTGAAATAGAGAAAAGTGGACATAAATTTGGAACCCAAATTTTGAGATCCATCTCTTGGGAGACAGAACCATGTGAAGTAGACAAGAATTTTTCTTTGTTATATTTTGATAGTTTAATGCAACCTGGAATTATTTTTTGTGGACCCTTCAGGCCATTGCTGCTTGTAATTTGTGTGTGTGTGTGTGTGTGTGTGTGTGTGTGTGTGTGTGTGTATGTGTGTGTGCCTTCACTTTTTTAAAAGTCATAGTTTCTGGCTCATAAGAGGTGGGGAGATTAAGCTTTTGAATTATCTTTTTATTTTGAAATGACTTTAAATTTATAGAAAAACAGCCTAACATCTTTGATACATCCTTTATCTTAGTCTGTTTTCTGTTGTTGTAACAGACTACCTGATACTTGGCAGTTTATAAAGGACAGAGATTTATCTACTTCACTGTTCTGAAACTGGAAGTCCAGGACCAGCTGGCTGCAGCTGGCAGGGCCTCATGTTACATCACATTATGGGAGAAAAGGGAAGCATGGAGAAGAATCAAACTGAAGTTGCAGTTTTGCTTTATGACAATCTGGTCTTGCAGTAACTAATCTAGTTGCTTGAGAAAAGCATTGATTCCACTTAATGATCTAATTACCTCTGAAAAACCCCATTTCTCAGTACTGCTATAGTGGCAATCAAATTTCAACAGGAGTTCAGAGGGAACAAGCGATATTCAAACCACAGCACCCAGGTTCCCAAATAATTGACATTTTAGTATATGCATATTGCCTTTACCTTTGTCTCTCTTTCTCACATACACACATACAAATATATATGTAGGAATATGTATATATACTTATTACATATTACTGTAGTATATACATTACTGGGTATTTTTCTGAAACACAAGGGAATAAATTTCAGGTTATCTCACTACCTCTTAATTTTTCAGTATACATTTTATGTAGCAGATGAAGGATACTCTCCTACATAATTCAGTTATATTTTTAAACTCAAGGAATTGGCAGTGATAAAATATTAACAGTTAATCCATATTTAAATTCTATTCAAATTTTGCCAATGGTCCTAATAAGAAGCTCTTCTGTGAAGTCCAGGATCCAATCCAAAATCACATGTTGCACTTAGTTGTCATGTTTCTTCAGTCTTCTTCAATACGAAACAGTTCTTCGGCTTTTCTTGTCTTTATGACCTTGGTATTTTTAAAAATTATTTTGTAGAATGTCCCCTAGTTTAGGTTCATCTCATCCTTTCTTCAGAGTTTTGCACGTTTGCTAGAAGTACCTAGATGTGATGTTGTGTTCTTTTTCAGTGTATCATTTCTGGAGGTACATGATGTCAAGATGTTTCATTCTTGGTGCTGTTTAATTCTTACCACTCAGTTTGAGTATTTTCCAAATTTCTACATTGCAAATTTACTTAATGAGTGTTTTGTTCCTATTAATAATTAAGCAATTTATGAAGAGTAGTTTGAGACTACTATATCTTGTTCTTTTTCAAACTTTCACCTTCCAGTTTTCCCATCTGCTGATGACTCTTGCCTGAGTCAGTTATTTATAAAATGGTTGGAAATGATTTTGTAAAATCTGCCATCATTCCTTTTATATTGTTGTTGTACTGTAAGGTACAGCTTTCTATCTATCTATCTATCTATCTATCTATCTATCTATCTATCTGTCTGTCTATCATCTATCTGTCTGGTTGATTTACCTACCGTCTATACAAATATTGACTCAGAATCCTGTTTTAGTCAATGGGCTACAATTTATTATAATTATTGTTATATATTTCGATGAGCAAACCGTCTCAGGCTTTGCTAATAAAAGCCTGATCATGCTGGCTCTTATGTCTTTCTGATCTGTCTTCATGATTCTTCGAACATTTTCTTACTTTCTTGTACAAAGTCCTCATCTTTTTTCCCTGCCTCAACTCTACATTTAATCACATCCACAGGACCTTTGATTTCCTTTAGTACAGAATGCTACTTAGAATTCAAGACCTGAATACCTTGTTGATACTTGTTGACATCATGGTGTTGTTACATCAAGACCCTGGGTGCAAACAGAACTAGGAAATACACGTCTGCGTAGATACACTTGTACATGAATACCTACAGCTCTGTGCATTTGTATTTATGTAGGTTTAAAAACCATGACCCCCTGCACTGAGAATTTCCATCCCAACTCAGTACTACAGGGTTACTTCTACCATTCACTCTTCCCTTATTTGTAACTCCTTCTGCAACAGTGAGAAAACTACTTCCCATTATTTTTCATTAATTGGTTTGTCTGTTTATTCAACATAAATAAACAGTATCCTGATTTCATGGGCTTTTTGCTCAGTGTTAACCATGCCAACCACTCTGGCATCCCTGAATGTGCCAACCAATTGTTCACTTCCAACCCAGTGGTATGGGGTGGAGGTCAGATACTTTACATGCTCGTATCATTCATAATGGGTGAAAATGTGATTTCATAAAATCTATCATCCTTTTATATTATTAACGTACTGTAAAGTCTATCTATCTATCTGTCTGTCTATCTATCTATTTATCTAGTTTTAGTCAGTGGGTTATAATTTATTATTATTACTTTTATTATTATTATATTTTAAACTGAACTGTCATCAACATTGCAACTGTAACAACATTGCATAGAAATAGGATGGAGAAATAAAAACCTGAAATGCTATTTAAAATGTTCGGATACATCAAATATTACACATATGAGACCCCAAATATTTGGTCTTACATAGAGTATTCTATTAGTCTACATGTACATAAAATCTGCATCACCAGCACAAATTGCAATTTAAATAACTTTAACTCTGCTCCAATAGTTGCACAATCCAATTTATCATGTGTGATGATGGATGAGTTCATGTGGAGCAAAATCTATGTGTGCATTGTTGTAAGTGACTGAGTGCTAGGCCGTGTAGGGCTTGCCCTTACCACTGCTTTTCAAGAGTGCCTGAGGCTAAGACTACTGTTGAGATTGCTTGATTTTTTCTCCTCTGAAACGAAGGTACCTATATCCTAAAGCTGCAACCTGAAATCCCACCCTTGTCTGTTTCTTTTCTACAGAAAGATGACTTTCTGAGAATACTGCATTTAAGGATAAGAATTGTCTCCTTAGGAGATCTGTGTTGCCGATATACTCTGCGATTAATTCCTCTTCCTGCTCTTTCTTTTTCCTTCTCCTTCTCTTTTCTTCTCTCATGCTCCTCTCCCTCCTTCTCCTTCTGCTCGTCCTCTCCTCTTCTTCCTCTTTCTCTTTTCACTCTTTCTTTTCTCTTTTTCCTCCTCTTTCTACCTCTTCCAAGGATGAGGTTTTTAACAGTGTTTGCTGTGGATGTTAGAATACATATTAAGAAGAAAAACCATTTCCTCATCTTTCCCTTACCATTTCTTCATTCTACAGTGATAGTGTGAGGGAAATGAAAATGGGGCACAGAAGCTTTGGTGAATAAAGAATCATATCTCACAGAGACAAGTCCGTACAGACATTCCCCCATTTCCAGATTACAGTGATAATATGCTGAAAAGCTTAAGAAAATTAGAGTGATACGATCACCGAAGACCTCCACATAAATGATTGCTTCAAGGAAGATTTTACAAAATTCTGTGGACAAAATTTGTAACTATGTGTTTTTAGTTCTTAACAAAAAATTACATTAAAGTTGTTTCATCATACAGTATCAGGGTATCTTTTAAAGTACTAACACTTTAATGTGCTCTATTTTAATAATGATCCCAAATCCTCACATTTATTGGCTATCATTTTTCCAGTCAAATCTGCTCAACTGAGTTGAGCCTTAAAATAGAAATGACAGTTATTGTGAGTTGGTTATTACAATGCTTCACTTTTCACGTTTTAATGTTCTTCCAAAAGTCTGAGAGTGCATTGGCTATCTAAGAACTCAGGAGAAAATATCACTGCACTCAGAGAAATTCGTGTAAAGAATTATAAACATGGTGATACATTTTGGTCATTGTCTATTATGATATCCATAAACCATGATTTGAGTTTCAGTACTTGGGTAATTAGGGGAATGAATGTTATGAAATTTTACTAATAAAGAATCTTTCTGGAACAGGTTGATAAATATCCAAGAAGAATTCAGAAATCTTTAAATAAAAAGGCTTCAGATTACGGCGGGACTACTTAATGTTGTATGTACTCAAAAAAGTCAGTCAAGAAGTGTTCCACTAGTCAGGAAAAACAGATTATGAATTCAGTAAGATGCTCTTACAGTATCTTACTGTAAGGTTGATGGAAGGGGATTAGGCAGGAGTGTTGTCAATAACTTTTAAGAGATCATATTTTATTTTGCTTGCTTCACTTATACTAATAAGAGTATATAAATTTATAGTGTAAAGCACTTTCACATACATTGCCTTGTATAACTCTGCATGGCCATATTTACAGAGGTAAAATTAGGCTCAAATCTTGCAAAAGGCTAATTCAAACACAAAGGTTCTCAAAATAATGTGATAATTTCTTCTTGCAAAATATGGTAGAAATGCAAATTTTTCTTAGATTATACCACTTTGAATAAGGCTATAAGAATGTCCACAAAATCTGCCAACTATTTTTAATTATAAAAATAAAAATTTTAGCAGGGCTCTTTTTTTGTTGTTGACTTCTTAGCAAGAAGGACTAGTGTAGTTTTCGATATTGTATAAAATATATAGGATTTTACAGAGAGAAGATACTTCTTCTTTGGAATGACAGAAAAATGAAGTTAGTTTTTAAAAAATGAAATTTCAAAAACTTTTCCTCCATAACTGATCTGTAATTGGCAGCCTCATTACTTTTTCCTTTGTCAACGAGAGTGAAAATTAGACTAAAATATGATGGAGCTACCGTGCCCTGGTGCAAGAGCTGACCAGGGCGTGGAGTCGTTGAATATTTTGTGGAGTCTGGTCCAGGCTTGACCATGTGGGACAGTGGCTGAGCACTTCTGTGCAGAATAATTGGGTGGAGAGACCTGCAAGCAGTATTTCAAAGAAAATATTGTGGAAGTTAAAATTGAGGAATTGGTTCTATTTTTATTTCACTTAAGGATGCCTGGTTTTTTATCCATTGTACTCTAAACAAGAGGTGGGAAAAATTTCCAGTTAAAATGGAAAAATGCTTAGTCTGGATCGATGGGGCACCAAATAATTGGATGGGAGGTCTCTTCACCATGGACTCCTGTCCATGTTCACTCAAATACCTGGAAGATTCCATTCATCGCCTGCTAAACGTAGAGCTTTTTGGAACATTAGAGATCTTGCTGAACGTCACTAAGAGGGAGTATGCATGAGGCTTCTTGCGTGCTGATAGTCATCTAGATCTGAGTTGTGTGAGGTTGTGTCACCTTTATAATTTCATTGAAACATATTTCAGATTTGTACACTTGCTTGTAAGTGTGCTATATTTCAATAAAAGAATGAAGCAACTTTGTTATAATCTAGTATACAGGCATATGTTTAAGACTCCTTTTCGTACTACTGATTTGTTATATTACTCTTTGTCTCAGAAGTCATTTTATGAAAGATCAATATACTGAAGAATGTGATTTATGCATGATTCTGATATGACAAAGTGACTGGTACAGAAGACAGCTTTGGAATTCTGTGCTGCCCATGAATGGAAACAGATCATGATGTACATCCCTAACTGGAAATGTGCTTGCCAGTGAGTTCATTTGCTCTCTTGAGTCATTAGTTCTGTTGCTGCTTCTGAAGCTGACATACTCTTACTTCTAAAGACAGATTAAAAGCGGGTTCCAGAGATGTGGCAAGTACGCAAGGAGGACTGTCAAATGGAGTTTTAAAGTTGAAGAGTGATGGCGGCTCAAGATGCCTAGAGGGAAAAGTCTGCAGGTGGAGAAACAGAGGGTACAACTCCAGACCCACCAGGAACAGGTGGAAGACAGACATCCCTGAGCGAAGGGGATAGACCACAAAGGTGGCCAATGTGCAAAAGAGATAAAACGTCCAAAGGTGTGCAGTAACTTCAGGGGAGTTGGAGTGGTGGACAATCTATTCATTCATCCAACAACTATTTATCGATGTCTGCTTGTGGACAGGGACGGTCTGAGGCACTGTCAGTGCCTGAAGGATGCCTCGTGGAGGCACAGTCCACGCAGCTGTGCCTCAGTGACCCTGTATGGGGCTGATTCATTCAGCTTTCACTTTTTCAGGAATGCTGTTCCTGCGCTAATGAGGAAATGCCTATATTTATTTTTAAAATAGCATAGTCCACTTGTAAACATCATCTATTACTGACTTGGACAGAAGATCCGGTAAGAAAGTAAGGGAGTCTTGACTGAATTCATCCACATTTTTATCTAGTCACTCTACCAGCAGCTTTATGCATTTGTAAGAAATTTGGGCAATAAATAGTAACCAGGAGTGCATAAGCTCGTACGTGACTTGTACTGATGCCAACTTAGTACAAGCTTTGCTTATATGGTACATCATGAATTATTCAACAATTCTCTGTTAAATGGCCATTTTTGGAATCTAGTCTGTATTTTTGAAGTTTTTGCATTCTAAGCGGTAGACTTAATTTGGCCTTATCCTGAAATTTTAAAATTGTCATCCTGACATCCTGCTTTTAGCAAACCATGTGTTCTTGTGCATGGAAACTATATTTTAGAGTGAAGGAATATGCTGTTACACATGCAGACGCACACATACACACCACGCTAATTGATACCATAAAGTCATATTGTGGCAATCCTGGGCACACTGCATACTTTGAAATGTTTTCACCATTCATGAAGATCCAGAGATCTTACAAGGAAAATATAGGCTGTGTTGTCTGTGTGTTTTTTTTTTTTTACATTACCATATGAAGTGTGTGTGTGTGTGTGTGTGTGTGTGTGTGTGTGTGTGTGCAAAAGGTGTGTAGAAGTATTCCCAACCAAAAGAGTCAGAGGCTGGCAATATTAAGTGGGGACCACAGTTACAGACAAGCCAAAGTGCAGCTGCTTCCAGCTACTTCTTAGCTTGGTGCCCTGGCCAGTTACCTAACCTTGGTCA
Organism: Hystrix cristata; assembly: GCA_004026905.1. Taxonomy (NCBI): domain Eukaryota; kingdom Metazoa; phylum Chordata; class Mammalia; order Rodentia; family Hystricidae; genus Hystrix; species Hystrix cristata. The sequence continues at coordinate 12,186 of PVJO010003205.1, read as the reverse complement.
CTTAGGCTCAGAAAGAAGCCTCTATTTCCTTCTATGTAAAATGAGGATTATGATATTACTCATCTCCTGGAGTTACTGTGAAACTTCGCTGAGGCAAAGTACACAGTATTCTAGGCTCACTATAAACACTAAAATAGGACTACTGGGAGGGAAGACTATTGGGAAAGGGAAGGAAAAGAATTGAGATGTGTTATGGACATATACCAAAACATGTACTAATAAAATAAAAGTTTTTAAATGTACTAAGAAAAATTTAAAACATTTTTAAAAGAAGCCCATTTATTTTTAGAAGCGACTTCTATACCAACCGGATTTGTTCCAATACCGTCTGCTGACTTTAAGCGTCTCTCCTTATTTAAGGTCCAGTTATGATGATGTAAATTCCTCTTTCCCAGAAAGCAGGCAGCTTCTGCTGCCACCGCTCCACTCAGCTGTAGCTTCTCAGGTGTCTCTGTAGGTTTAGTGGAGAAGACATTCCCTGCCAGGTTATAATTTACTGAGTCTCCAAGTGAACTGACAATGTAGATTGAAGGGGAGAGCAGCATTTAGAACTATAGTTAATCAAATATACTCCCCATTGATGCATTTGGTAGTTGAACCTTGAACTTCTTAGGATCTAGTTTTATATATATATTTTAAAATGAGGCCCTTTATTTCTGACTCCAGGTCTGTAGCGGGACATATATGCGAAATTCAGTTACATCTCATTTTTCCTGAGTCTTAGTTGTGTAGCCTCACTACTCACGGCTCTATATCCATTTGTCAGGTATCATTTGTATTATACAACAGAGATGGATATTCCTGGGCCAAATGAAAGGGGAGTGGAAATCTATCTTTAAATGAGTTCTAAATTTACGTAAATACTTTGGCCTGTATACTTTCTGTTCACTCTTTTCCCCCCTTCCCTGCTGTAATAGTTCAGATGAGGCTTTCTCTTCTGGTATAGTTTATATCTAGATGTCCCCCCAGAGCCTCATGCTCATAACAGGGCGATTGGAAGGTGACTGAACCACGGGAGTGCCATAGCTGACATGCAGTTAGGAGTCGGAGCCTAGTAGGAAGAGCAGGTGGCCGACCTGGAAGGGTGTATCTCCCTCCCTGGGCCCGTCCCACTCTCTGCTTCCTGGCACCATACATAAGCAGTTTTCCTCTGCTGTATCCCATAGCTGTACTGTTTCTTCTTTGGAACTGGTCAATTGTGGACTGAAAGGTGAATCGAAATAAACCTGTCCTCCTTCAAGTTGTGGGTGTTGGGTATTTTGTCCCAGTGACAAGCAAGTGACTGAGACATCTTCCAAAGTGTTATTGTTTGAATCTAAAATGTCCCCTTGAAAAGTTCGTGTGTTATAGAATTGGTCCCCAATACAGCAGTGTTGGAAGTGGAAGCCTTGGGAACTGATTAGATCCTGAGGACTGTAACGTCATTGCTCGGCTCATCTTTTGATGGAGTTATAATTTGACGGCTCTGTTGGGAGGTGATGGAGACTTGGGAGGTGGGGCCTAGCTGAGGGGAGTGGATCCTGGAGACGTGCTCTTGAGGGCTATATCTGGTCTCCAGCCACCTCCTGTTGGTTCTTGCCCTTTCTTGCTGTCATGAGGTTAGCGATCTCCTCTACATGCTCCCACTGCCATAATCTTCTACTTCATTTCAGGCCCAAAGTGACGTAGCCAGTGGACCATGGACTGAGGCCCTTGAAACTGTGAGCCAAAACAAACCTGTCCTCCTTTAAGTTGTTTTCTTCAGGTGTTTCGACAGAGATGGCTAGCTGACACATACGTGAAAATTGCTTCTCATAAATGAGTCCTTCAAGCCCCTGAGTAGTTAGTTAAGAACTGGAAACTTTACAGCAATCTCTTGCCCCCAAAATGAAAGGCGATAACCAGTCTATGGCTTTCCTGAAAGTATTTCTCTGGCAGCAGAAGTACTATATTAGAAATACTCACTCTGCTTACTTTCCTCAAATTTCTACTTTCTTCTGGTAAAAATGACTGAGATTTTAAGCCAAACCCTATTGCTACCACCACCACCACCACCAAGGTGCTACAGCAAAAGAAAAAGAGCAGTTATTAACACTTGTTTGCTCTCTGTTGGTCAGCTCTTTGGAAAGTGGGTCAAGTAGGAAGGGATGCAGGTAAGTAAATGGTGTTTGCAATCCACCTGACACTTTCTAGCCACGTTTTGTCATACTACCCAAGTTTGGTATATTGCTCTTGCTCTTCATCATCCCAGTTTTCTTTGTGGCCTGAGTATTACTGTGTGAGATGCTCTCGAAGTGACACACACTCAACCCCAGGACCCAAAACAGTTTCGATGTTTGCCAGGAAGATGCTGGATTTCTAGTACACTATGGTTTCCATGGAGAGTGAACAACTCCAACTCCAGAGAAACTGTAAATTAAGAACTTAGAAATTAAATATAAAGAAACGCCTTCAGTGAGACAAAAAGAATTAGTGTCTTACTTTGGGGTTCAACTGGAAGATTCTTCAACCTTTTCTTCTTGAGACATATGTAGGTCTGAAATTCACTTATTTCAAGCAGAACATTTATATATCAATTGCAAGAAATATGTAGGGGGCTGCAGTTGAGTTTAATATCTTACTGAGCAATGTGACAAGAATTTGAAAATGTACAAACTAACCACAGGATGACCTTTCAAAACTGAAATGCAAAGGTGTGGATGACATTTTCTCTTTCAATTACTTATTTTGAAATCTAAATCAAAGCGCACACAACACCAAATTAAACATCTCCTCCCTAGAGTGAATATCCCAATCATTTATAACTAAGCAACTTAAACATACAGTAATCAACAAACATTAACATGTAAATACTTTGTTTTAATAAGCCATAAACATTAATAAGCACACAGCTGAAATTACTCCTGCTGAAATTCTTCATCTGCCTCCCCAAATATCAAATCAGGGCTGCAGAGAAGGGAAACTGTTAAATTTGATTCTAAAAACATTTGTGTGAGTTTGCATAAATCCTCTTTATTTTCTAGTGATTTTTTTCAAGGTTTCTTTTTCCCTCCCCCTGCTAGGAGCCTTATGAAACTGAAATGTCAAGTGAGGGTTGCTTTATATCATGTTCTGTCAATCAGAGGAAGGGAGGCTTTATGCATCTGTTGCTAGTATATTGGCACTTTTTGAAGAGTGTTTCGGTGGGAGCGAGAATAAATAAAGATCCTTCAGGCACTTTCTCATTTATGGATGAGGAATCAAAGCAGTCTGAAACTTCATTTTCAGCCTGATACCCTGAAGATTGTTGGCTGATAATTCTGGATGGAACGGCTTATCTTGGAGGATTAGGGAGAACATGGCCTTCCTATTACTTCTGGCTTCAGCCTATTCAGCTGGGCAGACTTTGTCGCACAGTATCTGGGCCTTTACATATGTCACTAATCTTATCTATATCTTTTCAGCTCCTTCTGTTGGAGCTGCGGTTTCCCTGGCCTACACCTCCCATTTCTTCATCGCCCTGGCTGTGTAGGCAGCAGCCTTCTCTAACAGCCTTTCTGCACCGTGTTGCTCCGCTGGGGCGAGTTCTGCGGACACTCGGCTTTCCTGAGCGGGCCGGGGCAGGATTTTATCCCGAATCTCGAGCCGCTCACATGGGTTATATTAAAAAGCTCCCTGTAGACCTCAAACAAACTCATTTCCCCCTTTACCAAATCCGCTTAACAAAATGAAATAATCTCCACAATGTGTTATCTCTGCAGCCACTGAAGACAGCCCCGCCAACTCCTTCCTGCGCCTCGCGCCTGTGCTGGGCTGCGGTTTCCACCCCGCACCTCTGCAGTCAGCTCACTGGGGAAGCCAGAGCCGAGTGCAGAGGAGTGAGAACTCGCACAAGACGGCTACCATGCAAGGTGAAAACAGGTCATCCTAAGTGCTTGGATTAGGGCAGATTAATAAGCAAGAGGAGGAATCTGAGCGGGCTGGCCGAAGCAAGTAGCATTGTCGATAAATGACAAAAATTCGAACAATTATGATGGGGGGGTCGGGAATTCCCGTTACTTTTGGAACGAGGGATAGAAATCTAAAAGGGTAACGGTATTAGTGACAGAAGGCCAAAGAGGTCTGTGTCAAAGCTCACTCCTCTCCTGGAAAACATACATCCCACTGTCTTCTCAGGTTAAACTCACAGTTAGCTGGCATATTTCTCCCTTGAATAATGACCCCGTGTGTCAACCTCTCTCGCTTTTGTAGGTGACCAGAGATGTTTTCTACTAACATAATATAAGTGGAAGAATTTGTTTTTATGGTAGAAAGTGTGCCTTTCTTCTCTTCTGCCCTTTTGGTTTATGGAATGTAGCCATGAGGGCTGGATCTCCAGCAACCCAGTTGGAACTTGAAGATAAAGGTCACATCCTATGGATAGAGTGGAAAGTTAGGAAATGTTTGGGTCTCTTCCACACCACCTCTGCCTTTTATTCTCCAGCTTGTTTATAACGCAAGAGAGAAATAAATGAACATCCATCCTATTTCAGGGATGAAGTCTCTAGTTTCCCAGTATAGCACTAAAAATAACAGGATGCATCATCCACAAAATATCTATTGAGTTCTTGCAATGTTCAAGATTTTTTTTTTTATGCAAACTCCCTCCCACCAAAAAAAAACCAAACCAAAACCAAACCAAACCAAACCTATGAGGTCTCAACCTGTCCTCTGAAGCACAGATTTTAGTTGGAGGGGAAAAGGTGACTATAATCTAAGTACTTGGGAGACTGAAGCAGGCTTCAAACACAAGTTTGAGTGCTGCTTGGCCAATTTAGCAAGACCGTATTTCTAAATAAAAAATAAAAGAAGAACTGGGGATGTAGCTCACTGGTGGAACGCCCTGGGTTCAATCCCCAGTACCACACATGTACACAGTGTAAAATAACAACAAAAAGCTCATTAATAAATAAAGAATCACATTGAGTCATTTAACAGGAGTGGAGTAGGAGGAGTATAAGTCATAATATCATAAGAGATGAGTAAGCAAGCACTTAAAACTCAGCTAAGATACTCAAAGTTGAACTTCAGTTTTAAAAATGAATAATTTTTGCTTTAAATCTATCCCAAATATTATTGTATAGGTATATTTTAAAAGTTAAATCCTTATGTTTTAAAAATTATTTGTTGTGTATCTGAAATTGAAAACTCAAATTCAAAGGCAAGTATCGAATGTCCATTGTCCCACAATCTGCATGGGATATAACTTCTTCCAAAATTATTTACTCATTTCCTGAAATTCAGATTTAAGCAGACATCTGTGTTTTTATTTGCTAACTCTTGGCAAGCCCCCACTGCGCGCCTCTGGGCTGTCTTGGGCAGGGAGGCGCGTGGGGCAGGCGCAGCGGAAGTGGTCCAGGTGAAGGGGATGGGCGGGCCTTTCCCACACTCAGTGCGCAGCGATTGGCTGGACTCCAGGCCGGAGCACCAGATAAACGCGACTTGTTTCCTTATTGCGTCAATGAAAAAGACAGGTAAAGTAATATACTAAACACTGAGTGGAAAGCAAAACTGGCGTGAGCCTTGGCATAAAGCAGGCGTTCTCGGCCTCAGCCCACGACGTGTGAGCCGGACCTTCTTTTGCGGCAGGGTGTTGTCCTGTGTACTGCAGGGTATATACTGAATACAGTACACTGAATACAGTCTTCCTGTTGTAACAACCAAGAATGTCTCAGGACATCACCAGATGTCTCCAGGGAGTGGGGCAAAGATCACACTTACTCAAAAACTACTGATAGAAGGCAATTAGAAAATGCTTCGTGATCGCGCCGGGCGGTATGTGTTCATTCCTTCATCGTTAAGGTTCTTTTGTGGGCAGTTTTGCCCAAAGAGGACAATTCCAATGGTGACAAAAATCAGCACCCTAATGGTAGTTTAAGCCAGGCTGTTACTTTTCTTTCGAATCGATTCGGTTTTTTTCCCTCTAATTTTCCAGATTGCAAACTCCTTGAGGCAAGCACAACGCATCTCCTCAAACACCTAGACTGAGCGCATGACCTGTGACCTGCAGATGTGAGCTGAATTGAGTAAGTTTTTAGGTTGTTTCGAGAATCCCAGGGGTCCGTTATTGCAGTGGTCATGGGGAGCTGGGAAGAGGGTCAGAGGGAAGAAGAATGGCTTTAAAATGACCTCAGGGAGATTTCAGAGGCGGGCCATGCAATCAATATTAGCAGGGCACGGGATTAATTTCAAGAGTAGAACTTTAAATTTGAATGAAGTCTTGCAAATAGATTCTCCGCAGACTTGCACACAACTCTTTGGCATCCCTGACCATCGTCTGCACTTCCTATTTCCACTAGCAGATTTCCAGCTTCTCCTCAGCAGTCAGCGCCAGATTCCCTGGAATCTGTGCCCCAGCGTGGTGGCACCAAACCTAATTACCGCTGCCTGAGGCCTGTATTTGTAATCTGCTGCCCGCCAGGTTCTCCTGGGAACGCAGGCTCCCAGAATGAATATATTCTTGAGGGCCAGTGTGGGAAAAGAGAACTTCAACTCCAGGCTGCACAATCAATGCCCCCCCCCCCCAGTGACAGAGGCGTGGAAGAGAAGGATGCTGCTTCTAAGAGGTACGAAGGTCCAGGCTGAAGGGGCTTGAGTGGTGGAAAAAGAAGACTGCATACTGCTGCAGTTGTGTTTTGGTGAGTTGATGTGTACCTCCATATGCGTCTCTTTGTGCATGATATTCATTTCCTTATACCTTGCTTGTTCAAGAGCTGTTTTTATAAAGATTATAGGCGTGGAAAATGGATTTTGCAAGCAAAAGCCATCATGCCTGGAAACAGTTCCCTCAGCTCAAATGTTTCCTCATTCTTTCCTTTAATTGACTTTATTCTCAAGCTCATTCTTTTAGTGTCTATTCTTTTTGCCCATGCTCCTTGATTTCAGTCTGTTCTTTGCTCTCTCTCTCTCTCTGTCTCTCTTTCTGTCTCCTTACCTCCCTTCCTTACAGCCTCTCTTTTAGTTTTTTGCTTCTTAAAGTGGAAGACTTATTTAACTTTGCCTACAACCTCTAACATTTTAACATGTCAAGTAGTCTGAAGTGCCTCAAAAATTGCAGGCATGTACCAGATAGGGGATAACCTGTTGAATAAGACCTGGGCGTGGCCTTTGCAATCTTTTGGTTAGTTTATACAATAGAAGTATTAAATAATATGTCTCATATGCGGATGCTCTTTGTGGGAATATAAAAATTTCCTCCGAGCTTCACTTGGCCTTGGCTTCATTTCCTGTGAACCACGACACGCAGATCCTGTTGGTAGCCTTCCCAACAGCCATTGCTCCCCTTCCACCTTGCTCCTGCAATCCCACGTGTGCCGGGACAGTGTAATAACAGATGATTGGTTTAAGTCTATTGCAAAAATTTCATTTGCCTTTGCAATGTAAACTGGGTCATGTGGCTCAGTGTTAGTAGTAGTCTGCACAGTGCTTCTGAAGAAGTATTTGCTTCCAGACAAAACAGAGTGACGTGGGGGGAGTATGTTAGTGAGCAGCCTCCCCTGTCCTCCATGATGGGAGCGCTACTGTGCGCCATGATACTTGGAACTGTGCTAGCGATCTTCAGCCCATGTGCGAATATGGGAGGCCCTCAAGCTGCGAGTTGGGGAGCAAAGAGATGGAAAGAGTCTGGGTCTGTAAGGACATTTAGGCTTCTAAATGATCCCTGAAATTTCTACATTCAGATTTTTTTGTTAAATATATTAGGGATGACTTTATGGTCCACTGAGGTTCCTTGCAGCCCAAAGCCCTCTAAACTAATATAGTCTTGGAATCTTCTTGCTAGTGAACTTACCGTCATTGTGCTGCCTGTTAAATGCTGTCCAAATAGTAAGCCGTTATATCGTTTTGCATTGTTCTGTAGCAGGGACCCATGAACTATGCCCTGTGGGCCAAATCTGGCCTGTGTGGGGATGGCCTCCAAGTTTAGAATGGTTTTTACACATTTAAGTGATTAAAATAGAAATCAGAAGAAGAATAATCCCTTGTGAACATGAAAAGGATATGATATTCACATGTCAGTACCCATAAATAAAGTTTTATTGGAACTCTGCTGTGTTTTAATTTAGGTATTGAAGAAGGTTGCTTTCATGCCTAGTTGAACATTTGAAACACAACAGATGGGCTGCAAAACCTGTAATATTTACTGCCTGGCCCTTTACAGAAAGAATTTTCCTGCCTCTGCTCTACCACATGAATCTCCATTGTGGTCAGTCTGATCTCAGGCATAGTTTAGATGTAATACTCTTTTTCCTCTACGTTCTTGACCATGTGGTTTCCTGCACTATGATTGACCTGCCTCTAATCTCTGAATCTGTCACATTTCTTAATTGGTATAGTGAATTTATAAAACACTTTTACAAATGTTAGTCCATTTGATCTAAACAATTCCTTGAGAAGAAGAGTAGAAGTCATGATGAAGCCGATGATGATTTTATAAAGAAGAAATCGAGGCCAGGGTGCAGGTCACGTCAAAGACTTTGATCTGAGTCAACTACTTAAAACTGCACTCAGTTTCCTGTGACTTCAGTTAAGTCTCTTGAGTTTTCTGAGCCTCAGATTTTGACCTGTCATGCGCAGATGCGATTTGTGGTGCGTTCTGCACTGAACCATTATGTGGCCAGTGCAGGTTCCCAGAAACAGCTAAGGATAGAGTTGGATGAGGTTGATAACTTCAGTCTGCATATAAATTTACAGTCAGCTCTGAGAGACAGCACTGGGAGGCTCAATAGCTGTTCAAAGAGGAACAGGAAAGTATCTTGAAATCGCCATTCTTTAGGCTGGAGCTGGCAAAGCAGTTAGGAAGCTATTTACCTGAAAAAGTGTCTCAAGAAAAAGAGGGAGAGAGAAAAGAGGAGAATGAGAGAGGCAGAGAGAGAGAGAGAGAGAGAGAGAGAGACAGAGAAAGAGAGAGAGAGGACACAGGGTTCTCTTTCAAGCAAAGCAGATTATCAACCAGGGGCTTTAGTCAGTGGGTTTCAAAATGTCATACATGCAAGATCCATCAAGGTTTCCAACAGTCCTCCTAGGTGGTTATTTTAGTTAAAAAATACTGCCCCCGAATTAAAAAATAGAGCTGACACTTTCACTGAACTCATGGCCCCAAAACCTATTTTTTTCTTGCCCAAACTACCTCTCTGTCAGCCGCTGGCTCTACTAACTCCCACAGCATATTTCAAAACTGCATATTTCAATCACCGATACGTGCTAACCGAAGCCGAGCAGGGAGTGTCTGGAAGGTTTGCACAAGGTTATTAAAAGTTCCTTAATCTGCCACCAACTTCTCTTTTAATATTGTTTGTAGATTTCCTAAAGCACAGGAATAAATTCCCTTGACCCTCTTCCTCATTAACTTGGAAAGTATGGCAGAAAATCAAAGGTACAAGGCTGTTAGGGTATTTGGTCCCTTTTAATAACCTCATAACTATCTCGGGAGCAGATAAGGCTATCACTGCTGTTGATCAAAAAGACAAGAAAGGCGACTAGAGCAACCCATACATCATTATGCAAATAGTGGTGTAGAAACCATTGCCTCTCAATTCATTTTCCTGATAGTATCTTTTAATTAGGAGATATTTTAATAAAAAAATAAGATGAGGAAAATGACAGCTTTAGAATGTCTTTATGTGAAGGACTTTGTGTCGACAGTCTAATGCGAGTGACAAGGGACTCGTTGTAAAGACACGTGTGTATAGCAAGCACAGAGTTTTCACTTAGATGTTTTTATTATGTGAAGAAAATAGGAAGAAGTGAATTTTAAAGCAAAAGAACGTGATTTGTTTCTGAATTCTACCACTCACATGCTGTGAGTAGTTGGAGAAGCCATTCAATTTCTTTGGGATTCAATTCCCTTATTCATAAATTGAAAATAACACCACAAGTAAAAAAATATCCCTTTTCCCTTGAACACCTATGTTAAATAAAATAATTCAATTCTTTCAATAAGACTTTGAACAACTATCCCCATTTTACAGATGAGAAAAGTGAAACTTGGGGTTTAGCTGCTGTGCCCAGGGGTAGGTGGGCAGAGTGCTGCAGTACAGACAGATACTCCTGAGCCCATAACAGGAGGCTCGGGTGGGGCTCTTGTGAAGTAATTTCTTTTTTTTTTTTTTTTTTTTTTTTTCTCGTGGTGCCTGGGATCGAACTCAGGGCCTTGTGCTTGCAAGGCAAGCACTGTAATCACTGATCTAAATTCCCAGCCCTCGTGAAGTAATTTAAAGTATGCTTTTCTGTACCCACTTGCCACACTGTAGACCTTCTTTCAAAAGCACCCTCGAGAATTTTGCCCTAAATACTAAAAGAGAAGACGATTTCAAAATCATGTTCTAAGCATATTCATATTTTGGGGAGGGAGTGAAGGCAAGTCTGTGTGTTCTGTTAAATGTGTGAGTAATAAAGACTAAATAGAACACATCCTCTTGGTTTGTTTAGTTTTCAAATCATTCCAGGGCAATTTACAGTAAAAACTGCCTTCATTTTTAAGTGATCAAAGCAGTGCATGATCCAATCAGGTCAACAACTGCAACAAGCCGGAACAATGCAAACATGCCTAAGCCCCCTGTTTACTGAAGATGTCCACAGAAGATAAAGATGTTCGCGTCCGGGATATTTAAAGAAGAATAAATACATACAGAGGATACTGGCTGGAAGATGACTCTGAGGCAGGCAAGTATCTAAAATTTGCAGTTGTCGCTTCTGCCCTTGTTGTTTTAATTAGAATTGGGAGGAGGAGTTGGAATTTACTGTTCCTTTTTTTTTTTTTTTTTCCTTTCCCTCCTCTGGAATTTCTCTTCTTTTTCCCTAAAGGGCAGTTTACTGCCGAGGAGCCTCGTTTTCTTTGAGTCGTAGAGGCCTTTCATGGCCCTTGGTGGAAACTCCTGCATATTCACAAAATGCTCTGGCTTCTCACCATCCATTTGGGTGTCAGCAGGGCAACTGGATTCAGACAAAAGGTTAAGCAGGCCACAGAGAGCTCAGCTCTAAGCATTTTATTTCTTATTCACACCAAATCCATCGGCTGCTGCCCCAGAACAAGGATAATGGCTGCAGTGTGTATGCTGGCCAAGTACAAACAATGCTGCCCTGTGAAGGATAAAAGTAAAAATTAACTTTCCGCAGGCTGTATTATTCAGAACTTTTAATCAAACTCTTTCAGTGGATTGTATTTTTGTATTATCACATGTCCCTTCCTAAACCATTTTTAATTCATAGAAAGTCTATAATCATGGAAGGTTTGCATCTACAAAGACATTAGAGATTGCTTAGAGCCAGTGGGTAGAAAGGGCCAGTATAATGCACATAGTAGGTCCTCAAAGATCACAATTATCACCATACTCTGCGAATAGCCTCTTCTGTTTGCAGTGGGGCAAGCTAGACCTAGAGAGTCAGTGAGAGGGAAAGATTGCAGACTGGTTATTGTAAGTGTCCCTAGACCTGCATCTTTTATGTGGGCATCATATCTCTCTGCTATATTTTTTTACCAGTAAAATGTCTTAAAATTATTCCCTGTAGTTGTCGTATGGGAATCACCTTCTGGTTGGATGTCCTGGGAAAGATGAGTGAGAGTGTCTGCCATGGCTGTTCATCCTTAGACTGCTGTGAAACCTTGCTACAAACATACTCCCCCTTGAGTACTCTTGACATGGAGGAGAACATGATGGTTAAGGCCACAGGGTCTGGGGTCCCATCCAGTTCTCAGTATGGCCACTTGCTCTAGCTTTGTGACCTCGGGTCAGTTGAACATCACTGTTCTTTAAAGTAGGAAACTAAAGACTGTACTACAGGGCAAGGGGAGGATCCACAAGGGGGACACAGAGCGTGCTTAGCATACAGTCTCCCCTCTGTACTTGCAGGTTCCACCAATCAGGGACTCAAAATATCTGAAAAAAGTTGTGTCTGTACTGAATGTACACAGACTTTTTTTTCTTGTCATCATTCCCTAAAATATTTAGCAACAACGTGTAGGACATTTCCTTTGTAGTAGGTGTTACAAGTAATCTATGGGAGACTGAAAGGATGTGGGAAGATATGAGCAGGCTGTATGTAAATGTGATGACATTTTGTATAAAGAATTTGAGCATCTTCTGGTTTTGGAACCAATGGGAGGCCCAGGTCCAAACACTCATGAGAACAGAAGGACGATGTGACAAGCGGCAACATAGTGATCTGTGGTCAGGCTTTGTTCTGTTCTCT